>JAAAKQ030494377.1:0-21055 GCA_010016005.3 Zanna intricata
TTCACATTCATACACATCATCCTCATTCATCCTCTGAAGTATTACCTTACGGTAGTTCTGGAGGCTAAACAGATAAATAGAGCCTAATAATGAGTATTTTTATACATTATAAAATCTTTTTTCCGATAAACTAATAAATGAAACAAGAAAATATATAACACGTAACATTTATGTACAATGCACATTTTATACTTCATGAACATGCATAAGACCATGAAGTTAATACATTACCAAGAAAACACAAAAACAGTTACATATAGTGATTATATTGTTAGCAAAGACTAGTTGAGTTAATATGTTATGAGGGCTGTCTGTAAAATAAGATCTTCAAGGCACTGGAGTCGCAAAGTATGCTTTAACGTAAGATCCGGCACCATTGGCATGTAGCTTGTTTTCATGCCTACAAATCCCCATCACTCCGAGCTATCTGCGACACTTAGTCTTGCCTTGCCAGCTGTTCACAATGGAGTTTCCACTCACTGCCACCACCAGATGCAAGTTACATTCTGCGATTCATTTTTTGTATTCTATGGACACTATGCCTATAGAAATTCTTTATCAGTTATATGAAGTGTATAGACAACTGTGTATTGAAATCAAAGATGTGCAAAAATTATGCAGAGAGTTTAAAAACAGATGTCCATAATGAACAGCGTACCAGACAGCTATCAGTTTCGAACAAAATGATTGCCCAAGTGGATAGGATAAAGCTTGAAGATCGACGGGTGACAATTCGAGAGCTGTGAGAACCGATTCCTGATGTCAGTAACACTACTACTGACAAGATTTTGACAGAACATTTGCATTATCACATGGTATGTGCAAGGTGGGTCTCCCTAGAATAATCTCTGAAGATCACCAATGACAAGTTGAAGTGGCCCACAAATTCCTTGGCTGATACACAGAAGCGGGCGAGAAATTCTTGGATTCATTTGTCACTGGCGATGAAACCTCGGTACATTACACAAACCAGAGACAAAAGAACAGTCCCATCAGTGGCGACATTCAGGATGGCCAAAGCTGCAAAAGTTTAAACAAACATTGTCTGGCCGACAAAGTAATGGCGACTGTGTTTTGGGATAGGAAGGGAATATTGTTGTGCGAGTTCATGCCTAACAGGAAAACAATAAACACTGATCTCTATTGTCAGGCTTTGAAGAACCTTCCTGTACAATTCAGAACAACAGAACGGACAAGCTGACAAAGCTGAGTGTGTTTTCATCAGGACAACGCTCATCCCCATGTTGCCCATGCAAAAACCGACCTCATCAACCAATTTAGATGGGATAACAACACACAGCCCCTTAGGACCTAGCACCAAGTGATTATCATCTCTTTCCTACACTGAGGTCACACCTAGATGGAATGAATTTCAGAACTGACGAGGAGTTGAATGAAGAGGTTTTACACTATCTGCGCACCACGGTGGGAAAATTTTATGATACAGATACAAAAAATTCTACACTGCATCCAAGAAAGATCAATCTCAATGGAGATTATGTAAAAAAAAATAGTAGAAAGATCAGGCTTTCCAACTATGTATGATTCATTGCAAATATACGTTTTTCTTTGTGAAAAATAATTAAGAGACCTTATTATAGATCAACCCTCATATATGTATGCATATCACGGAATGTTTAATTGTTATTAGTACATAAATACTTCAAAACTTTAACTTATATTATTTTACAGAAAGAAAAAACACAAAATGGGGAATTTAATTTAAAAATATCCAACACCTAAATAGAAAATAAATAAACCCACAACAATTTATTTAGATTATTTTTTTTATAAAACTCATTTTCATAGCAGGTAACACTAAATTCCATTTAGATGACACTTTTAAGCATTAAAAATTCACTGCAGAACATCAGCATTCCTTAAGTTTTCCTTAAAATAAACACACAGGTGAAAAAAAAACTGTAACTTGAGGTTTAACTGTAACAAGATGGTTTCAAAACATCTGGAATGTCCCAGCAACTTGTAAAATATGATATAAAGGATAAAATGTCAAAGATCACATATCTAATAAAACCTTTTCCTGTTGATCCCAAAGTTAAGTAACACTGGGTATAGTTATGCTGTAGATAACTTCATGCAGAGGGCATTTCTTAATGAGTAACAACCACATAAGTCAATTCCGCTTAAAAATATTAAGTGAAAAAGTGTTACTTTTGGAATTTAAGGTATGAAAATAAATTATCTAATAACAACAGTAAAAAAGATATGATTTTAATATTTTAGTATATAAAGAAAAACTAAAAACTTATTCAATGTATCAAATATATTCATCCTCAATAATAATTTATTTGTTTTAGTTTTATGATAAAATTTCATACAAATGGACTGACCATGCAAATGCTAATTACAACTTTTTTCTTACAATTAAAACAATAAATTTAATGTAAATATAAAGACTGATCAAAACATTTATAAAGTCCATTATATAGAATTAATTACGGCAATGTTTTATTTACAATTATGGCAAGTAATATAATAAAAAAAAAATTATCATTTCTACCTCTTGCGCAATATAAAGGACTGAAATAGTGAAATAATTTAATAATAACCAATAACACACAAATTCCATTTTTAATTTACTTATGAGACTGATTTTCACTTTGACTGATTTTCATTTTCTTCAACTCAATGAAGATGTTTCCTGATCAGAAGAGAATTTTATAAAATTTACATTTTAATTATAAAAATTTTAATATATTATAATGATTTTTTATAATCATTACATATTTAAAATAAGAGATAAAATAACCATGTGCAGTAATAAAATATAACGATTTGTATAGGAGCTTGATAAAATTAAAATATCTATCTATCTCTCACAATTACATACCTTTGATGTTCATAAATTTTCACATAAATAACACATACAATAAAATTGCTAATGTTTGATTTTTATCACATTATACGCATATCCTACACAAAATGAAGAAAATACAAAATAATATTCTTTTATTATCACATACTAGAAATATGATATTTTTTAAAATCATATTTCCTTGCCAGATCCAAAAAATGAAGACTAACACAGGTATCATTATTAAAAAAAAAATTTTGTCCTGCCCACCTAAAAAACAAACTGCCACACCAGATTATACATATGAGATGACTATAAATTTTCTTCAATTAAATAACTATTTTACCTTAGAAACATAAAATACATAAATTCAGTTTAGTTAAGATTAATTTAGTAGAAAAACAGATAAATGAAAATTACTTTATAAATAATTTTCATCTATGCTGTACATTACCTTAAAATTAAAAATAAAATGCAATAAAATGGTTAATTAAAATACATTAACACAAGCCACACCTATATAATACTAACATTTATAAACAAACCTAACTGTGCAGTGACTTTTGGTAGTCAAATGAAGTTTATCTTCAGACATAATTAATCTAAAACCTTCAGCTGCCACTTTTCCTATCCTTTTATTAGACAACTGTTCAGTCAACTGTAACAAATTCATAAAGAAAAGTAAAATTAACAGGTTACTGATTTTAACATATTTCAGAAAAGCAGTTTAAACACAAAATAATACATAATTAATTAACCACGATTCATGATACGAATTAACTGAAAACCTTGTTCAACTACAAACTATACAGTTAAAAAAAATTACAGAAATTTTCACTCAAATGGGTATAAAGCAGAAAGTGATATTAAAAATGTAATGCCAATAAGTACTCAATTTTCAAATGGCAAACAGTTGCATAAAAACTACCTAAGTTGAAAAACTTAACGAAGTCCATTAAAATGCAAAATAATAGCTCAAAAAATTGTTATTCCGGTTAATGATTTTTATTTTAAAAGTCTACATTTAATCTATTTCATATATAAAATACACTGCAATTCATTCCACTTAACTGTTCTTGAGTATTTTTTATGTATGCAATTCAATTCAATTCAATTGAAATGCACAAATGAATACAAATTTATATACACGATAATGTAATACTTAAATGTATGAAAACAAACTTTCTTCCAGACAACACAAACATCAGAGTAGTCAGTACTATGAAAGATCCTATGTATCTACGATACACCCCATATTGATATAAAGCATTTAAATGATTATGCCAGATTGAAAAGAATAAAAGCAATGGTTTATAGAAGAGGATGAGATGAACAAATTGTAGCGTGTGTGAAAAATGCCATGCCTGACCGGGATTCGAACCCGGGACCTCCAGATGAAAAGCCGAGAGGCTACCATCCATCTCCGGAGGTGGGAAAAAAAAAATTATATAAACCATTGCTTTTATATTTTTCAATCTGGCATAATCTGTTAAAATTTCATTAGTCAATAATGAGTTAAAAGTCAAAAGCAGCAAGAATACTGCAACCAATATCTTTGATCTGGAGTAACCACCTTATTAAACAACCATCAGCATTGTATCCTTATTTCACATACTTAATTTATTTGATATAACTCACCGAGAAATTCCAGGAGTTAAATAAAAAGCCGCCAATTTTTTTCACAAATTATATTATAAGTTCTCATTTGATTCACATTCATGAGAAACCATGCACTCAAAATTTAATATTAAAATTAGTTTAAAAATTATAGAGGAAGGTTTAGTGTTTAATTAAGAAACAAATTGACTGAAGTTATTTAGGGTCAATGAACGTATTTTTACACTGTGTATATTTAAATAAGGTATTTTTTAAAATTTTCTAAATTTGTATAGTTCACAAATTATAAAAAATTCCAACAATAAATCTTCTCAAAACTTGCAAATACTGATAGCAACACAAATACATTTCTATGCCAAGGTCACAAATCTTCACAACCAATTATACATACACGCGCGTGCGCAGTGTCCAGGATAAAGATATCCAAAAGTAATAACTTATTTCAAGAGAACCAGTTAATGCAATTTAATAACTTTTTTATTAATAAATATAGCAACTCACAAGCTTTTTATTTAAGCTAGTCAAGTTCACATATGTGCACCTTTTGTAGCTCAGCAGACATCTGGATGATAATCTAACTCTTGCCAGATGTTTAAGAGCATCTGCGGAGTCATTATATCAACAGCTTTAACAAATCTGAGTTTTAGGTCATCAAAATCTCAAACTTTTCTTTGTTTTCACAACTTTTAATAAATCCTAAAGAAAAAATGTTCAGAGTGATATTTGGATACATAGGTGATCATGCAGATGGACCTCCCCATCAGACCCCAGGGAAAGTGTAGTTCAAGTCTGAAAGTCTGGTGAAGCACCATCTTATTGGAAACAGGAGCCTCCAGAAATCAGAGGAACAGCAAAGTTCTCAAGCATGTCAAGGTACGTGTGTCCTATCATAATGGACTCCATGAAAAAACAGACTGATGATGCAATTTTTGTGCAATCCTAACTAGATACTGACTTTCAGTGTCCCTTTCATTTTCGATTACTGTATGGGGGTTTTCAGTACCCCAAATTTAACAATTACATCTGTTAACTTTACTGTCATTAGGTTAAATAACAATGTATCAAGATAAATAGGATTGTTTTTAAAATACAGTGCATTATTTCTGCAGTAAACTGATATCATACATGGTGATCATCTGGTTTAATGTGATGAAGAAGAAGTAACTCTCTCTTTTTTCTGTTTAGCTTCTGGAACCACTGTAAGATATTACTTCAAAGGATGAATGAGAATGAATGATATGTATAAATGTAAATGAAATATAATCTTGTACAGTATCAGGTCAACCATTCCTGAGATGTGTAGTTAGTAAGTAATATCTCATGATGGTTCTGGATGCTAAACAGGAAAAAGATAGATGAAGGAGTAGCGACTTTACGCTTGGAAATGGGTCCACTTATGAACAATGTCACAAATGTTCATAAGTAGCCCACATAATTGATGCACTGAACACCAAGCATGCACTGAACCTTCTGTTTTGGGATCCACATCTCAACTGACTCTACAACTGCACAGAGTTATACGCAGTTGTATCCTGTGCAAGCATATATTCCGTTGACCTTGAAAGCATACAGAACAAATCTTGGAGATACATATATTTGAGCTTCAAACACAAAACATTGATTATTAAAGTGCTGCAACTGCATTCTTAGACAAGATATCCTGATCTTCTAATGGAGTTATAAATATAATGGGTTCCTGTAAGCTGTAGGAGCTTAAAGCATTCATTTGGTTTGTAAAGCCAAGCCACCTAATCTTTCATGATACATACAACTTGAGACTGAAATTAAAATAGCACACACACACACACAAAAAAACTTTTGGTGTAGTATTTACTTTGGTAGTATTTACTAGACAGGAAAAAACATATCTGCATGCTAATCCATCAAACCAAAAGAATTGTTACAGTTGTAATCAGTAACATCAGAGAAAGTAAATTTTGATCTGACTTAAACTCCAATGCTTTGTTTCAATTTAACCACATTGAGACAGAAAAATGGCTGTTTTAAAATACAAGTTAAAACTTAATATAAGTTAAGTAACTACTTATGTTAACTGAGTTGATTTCAATTAAACCACTGCCACACGGAAGAATATCACAGACATAGAGGTATATCAAGATTCTGGGGAGAGGGCAGAAGCTTAAAAGCTTTCTATGAAAATTATGTTTTCCATAAACTCAACTAATGTTTTCCATAAAGAAATGAAAAATTAAATTTTTCATATAAAGATGAATTTTTTTCAGTCAAATTTTACCACTGACTTAATATATATTAGTCAGAATTTACTGTTAATAGTTATCTGGTAAATATACAAAATAACTAAGTTGGAGAAAGCAAATTATTCAAAAACATGTTTTGAAGAAAAAAAATTCAAATCAAAATTAAAATCTAACCTTATCCAACCAGTAACTCATTAGGCCATGACCACGAAGTACAAGAGCTTTCGCTATCCAAGACAACAACCTAACAGCATTAACTTCAGTACTTTTATCTGAAAGTCGTTCTTCTAAACATTTTGCTACATTACCCAATACTGTTACCATACTTTCATCTGTAAAAAAAAAGAAATAAATAAAAATTTACATTAATTACATATACATGTTAGTAAATTTATATACGTCATCAAAAAAAAAATGCAGCAATAACAAAAAAAAAAAAAAAAATCATATCTCCATATATAAGACTAAGATGAAGTATTAATTAGAACTGCAAAATAATCGAGAAATCATAAAGGTTTTATTAGATGTGACCGACCATGATCTTGAGCTGATGTGCCAACAGCACAACGCCTCTGTGCCACTGTCAGTTAGTGCAATTGCAACAGTTCAGCAGAAAGCAAAGTGCATTTTGTGGTTAGCAGAGTATAAATCAGTTATAACTGCTCAATGGACTTTTTGGTGTGTTTATAGCAATAATCCCCTTATGCAAACAGTATTGGATGGTGGTATGAGCAATTAAAGGAATCTGGGAACATGGAAGTGAAAAATCTCCTAGTTGGTCCAAAATAAGTGACTAAGCAGTTGAGCATATATACCAAAGTTGTTAAGACAGCTCTAAGAGTTTACAGTTAAGATTCCCAAGACAACTATGTTGCACAAGCATTTACGCCTTCATGCTAACAAAATTAATTTAAACATAAAATTAAACCTACAGATCATCCTATACATGTTGAATTCATAAGTAAAATCCTTAATAACATTGATGATGATGATGAAACATTTTTAAAACGCGTTATGTTTACAGATGAAGCAACTTTCCACGTCAGTGATTATGTTGTAACCAACATAACTATAGGGTATGGGGATCTCAAACCAATTAAATTACTGATTATGGCAGAGATTCCTAAAAATAAACATGTGGTGCACTTTGATGTCTATAATCATTTGATTGGCCCATTTTTTTCGTGAGCCTACTATCACAGGGAATGTTTATTTAGACATGCTAAAACTATATTTTCCCACAAGTTGAACGAGAAAGTAATGTTTCTGTAATGTTTTAATAAGATGGTGCACCCCCCACACTTTAGTCCACACAATGAAAGATTCCCTAATCACCAGATTGGTAACCACCCATTGTCACAAAAACATAATGTTTAAGGCTATTCATTATACTAAAAAATTAAACAAAAAAAGAAATATATGAAATAAATTCTCAGTATGTGTTGTGCCATAAACAACAACCCTCAGCCTGTTTTGTAATAGTGTAATTAGCGTTTTGTTCTTGATCATATAACAACCACTGTAACTTTCAAAATGGGTGAAATATAATAGTTATACTATTGATTTAAAAGTAACAGTTAATGATTATGCTGAACAATATGGTAACAGAGTAGCTGAATGACAGTTTTCTGTTACTGAAAAGTAGGCAAGAGGATGGCAAAAATTAAAACCAAATTAAAAAATATGAATGTTTCTCCCCATGTTTTCAAAAGGGCTAAATTTTGCAAGTATCCTGAGGTAGATGTGCAATGAAGAATTAAGAATCAATGGTTTCTGTTTTACATATGACATGAAAGGCTCTTGAAGTGGCAAGAAGTAAAAACATTTCTGAAGAATTATTCCAAGGAAGTGGTGATTTATATGGTGGCACAACTATCTTGTAAAACTTATTTAAATTCATCAGTGATGTGACCTTGGAAACTTTCCACAACAGTTTCCAATTAACTAGAAGTTCATCTTCCACGAGAAGATTTGCCAAAAACTGCCATAGGATTATACAGAAAAAGTTATACAATTTCATAATTTTGTTTTACATAAACGGTGTGTTCTGATATGCCACATAACATATCCAACGAAAAAAGGGAATCATCAACTGTAACTGTCTGAACAACTGGTAATGAAAGGTTACGCTGCAATGTAATGCTAGCTGTAACTGCTGATGGGAATAAATTACCACCCTACATAATTTTCAAAAAAAAAAGCCTAAGGATCTTAAATTGCCACAGGTAATCCTTGTTAAAAAACAATAAAAAAAATGGATAGATTCCAAACACACACTTAAGTGAGTCAAATTAGTTTGAAATCAGGGCAAAGTGCATTGTTAAAACATCTAGCATTTCTAGTTGTGGACAGTTTCCAAGGTCACATCACTGATGAATGAAAATAACACAGAACAAAAAATCATCCCCAATGGTCTTATATCTATTCTTCAACCCATAGATGTTTGTTTGACAATGCCATTTAAACATTAAAATGTATGCAGTCTTCATATAAAGTGGACTGGAAGTGGAGACCACCAATTCACAACAGGTAAATTTAAGCGTTCTTCAATAGAACTCTTGTGTACCTGGATAATGAACAGTTGATAGTCTGTAAAAATGGAAAGTGTACATAATAGTTTTAAAAAAATTGGAATTCCAAATGCATTGAACAGCTGCAAGGATGATGCTTTGTGGAACAGCAACTCTATTTTTATGAAGCTGAAGTAGTCTCATCACAATTGTCCAATAGCAGCAGTGCAGATGAGAGAGAATGTTTCGATACAGATAACTTACTTAAGTCTGTATAACAATAACAATCAAGTAATAACAATAATTATTATAATATTATTAATATAATAACAATAATTAAGTCTGTAAAATAATAACACTAATTTTAATATTAATCTTGCAACCAAAATAATAAAATGTTGCATTATAGAGTTTTCTTTTGTTTCTTTCCATGTTAGAAAAAAATGACAGCCTGTCTGCCTAGAAATCATATTCAAAACGGCAAAATATCTTCCATAAAAAAATATTAATAAAATGTATTGCTTGATGATTGTCTCGCTCTTTTTTTCTGTTTAGCCTCCGGAATTACCGTAAGGTATTACTACTTCAGAGGCTATGAAAATATTTTACATAGAAGTCACACCCTAGTTTGACAAGAAATTTTTGGATACAAAAAGTGCAACCATTATGGTGAAATACAGTAATAGAAAGGAATTAAGAGGGAATTTACAAAAATAAGTGCAACAAATGTAATATTTATATTGGTAAAAGCAATAGATCATTTAAAAAAAGATTTACAGAACATTACACAGCATAAAAAAAGCAGCACAAAAAAATAGGTGTATATCTAATGTAGCTAATCACTTGTTCGAATGCAAACATAATATTACTGATTGCAAAAATAATGTAGAGATTTTAGAAGCATGTAATGATGATAAAAAAAATGAATATACTTGAAAAATATTAGATTTATAAATATAAACAAAAATATAAAATGATGAACCACCAGATCACATTTGAAGATAATTAATTAAAAACAATAAGATTACAATATAATAGTTGGCAATAATGAATATAAAGCAAAGGAAAATAACATCACGTTTTAAAAATTACATCATTCCAGCACTGGATAGTAAAATTTGCTTATGGATTCATAATAGAATTAGAAATTTCAAAATGGAGAAAATTTAAAATAACAAATTTCTAAACGAATTACATCATAATGGCAATTACAACATATTTGTTACTGTTTTATAAATTCTGAAATTAATTATGGACGAATATGCAAATTCTGCTGTCTAGTTCTGGAATAATGCAATAATTAAAACATTTTTTCCTTAGTTCTTCTGTCATTACTGCTAACTGTTAGATTATATTTTATAACATTATATATTTTATAAACATTATTAATTAAATCATCATATTCAAATGTGAAAGGGTCAAATTTTGAATCAATTAAAGGATAACAGCATACATATTTTAAAAATAATTTTACTTTTTTCCACTCAAAGATAATTTTTTGATCCACAACAATGGTAATGAAGTAAAATCACAAATAAGAACTTTGTCTCCGTTTGCTCATACGAATTGAACACCTTTTTTTTTTTATAAATCTGCACTTGCACATGAAAATCAATACAAAAAAAAAAAACTATTTATTACCTACCATTTTGTTGTTTATTCATTAAAGTAGCTAATAATCTAGATGCTGATAGCTGAGCCAAAGAATGACTAGAATTAAAAGCAATATTTGATAGAGCCATTGTTAAAATTTGCCAACCAGGTACAGTAACATCTTCATGTAAAGATTCTAATAAACCTTCAAGTAATATTACCTGCTAAACATATTAAAAACTTAAATTAAATGATTATTTTTACTATTATTATTTTTATTATTAATAAAAAAAAATTCTTATATTCATCCAATCACATATCACAACAAACTATTTATTCAACAACAAATATAAAATACATTTGAATGCATGAAAATATTAAAGGAAATAAGTTCTACACAATTAAAAATTTTTTAAATAATAAATTAATTACAAATAAAAAATTTTAAGGTCTGGAAATTGACCTGATGAGAGTTTTAGATATGGTCAAAGGCTATAAGGTTCAAGTGGGATGCTGATATCAAATTGGTTCAAGCTTCTAGAATGCTAGTTAAGCTTACTGTTACATCAAATGGGACACAGCCTTCTATGCAAATTTTGATCAACTCTGCCAGCAACATCTCCTTCTGTTAGTCCCTGAAATTTTCATAAATCAATTGACAGTCTGAATAAGTTGCACACCAGCACATGAGTTTTTTTTATATATCAAAACGAAAGAGGATGAAGAAATGAGCTTATAGAGCATTAATGAAGGCATTTTGGCTAAGATATAGTTTTACTAACAACAAACCCTTAGCTTTCTTGGGAGGAGTAATGAACCAAAGAACATAAAAGCCAACAAAAGAAAGGTTTTTTAACCTACTTGCAACCCCCAAAGAACAAAGCATAATTAGCCCAGAAATTTTGATAAACATAAAACTATTATAAAAAACAAACAGACATATTGAATTATGTATAAACTAAATGTTGCAATTTGAAATAAGGGTGGAATTGCCAAAAAAAGAACATAAATTGGCAAATATTATTAGGGAATAGCACATCAGCATCACAAAAAAATTCGAAGAAAAACAAGAAGCTTCTTTGTGCTTTTCATCATCTTTTAGTTGATGTAAAATCTAGGACAATCAGATGACAAAAACAAGTTAATGTAAAACTAATGAAAAAAAATATGCAGACAAAATAATTAAAGACCATAATATAAATAGAGATACGTACAATTTTAATTTTTTTTAAATCTCAGAATAATTAGTGCATATGCTAGAGAAGGTGGGGAACTGCAAAATTCAGAAATTTTAAAAAGAACTCAAAGTACTTTAAATAAAATTAGTTTGGTCAACTTTGGATATTTTAATGCCAAAGTTTTGAATCACACAATTTTTGAAATTCTATAGCAATTGATAAATTAAGAGATGTATGTAAAACCAATTTAGTCTCTCACGTTAGGTAAGTGTTAGTATTTAGAATCAGATTTGCTGCCAAATATAGTGATAATATTGAGAAAAAATTGGGCACATTTTAAAAGTGAAATAATATAACAGTAACACGATTCATATGACAATGAGATCATGAATCAAATAAGCTCACGCAATCTATAAAACAAGGAAAAAGGTAAATCCAACAAGACGTACAATATCAATGAACAAGACATAAATGTGTGCTCATGAGAGGAATAAGTAAAAACAGCTTCCTACAAAGAAGTTTCTGCATTCTTCTAAGGGATGGAAAAAGTGGTATATGATGAGGAAATATACTACAAGAAACAATGCTAACAGAGATTGCCAGCAAAAAATCTGTTTAGATTTTTAAGCCAAATCCTTGAAATGCAAAAGAGAAGATATAAACCAAAAAAAGTTAATATTAAACAAATAATTAATACAAAAAGTGCATTTTAATTGTTTTCAATGAATTCCTTATTTTGCTTCTGTTACAAAGAGTTTACATGAAGTCGGAGATCATTAGACAATGTGTTTGCAGGAGTTACCAGAGATATAATACATAGGGATGTAGCAACTTAATTTTTATCTACAGTTGGTTAAAACAGGCATGTTTTCCAATTACACATAGAATTTACATGCACAAAGCTATATTTCTCAATAAATGAGTAACAGAATTCATTGATAGAATAGAATGAAGTATAGGTTTAGTAAAATATGTGTTATAAATTCTTTAATTTTACTCAAATGGAAACGTCTACCTTAAATTTCCAATTCAAAACAGTTCTATATTTCACAGAAGCTTATAACTGCTAATGTCATTAACCACAGATACCACAAAACTCAATTATTTTTCTGTGTAAAACAGAAAACAAAAAATATGTTAACTAAACTGTGTTTCTAATTAGATAACTTTTATCAGGAAGAAATATTTTAAATTTTAGTAATTTATTGCAAATTAAACTATATTTTTACAGTTTAATATGCAATAAATTAACAAAAATTTTATACAGTAACTAAGAAAAATTCTATGTAAAAAGACACTTACTGAATTTGGAGATGACGAATAATCATTACCCAGATTGTTCAAACCATTTCCACTTTCTTTCATAGGAATAATAACTTGAAGTAGAGGAGATATTACTTCTATCTGTAGACTGAAATAAATTTATTGTACATATATTCTTTAACATACAATCAACATTATTTTATGAATATATTTACAAATAGCATATATAATAAAATGTAATATTTTACAAACTGAGTAAATAATCTAAATTTAAATGCATAATAAAAAGAAACCATACAGCAAAGGTTTCTGAAATTAGCAACTAATTTACAATTTATTACAAATTTTAGAAGAAAAAAAAAGAAATAAATATTTGAAAATGATCACTTTTTTTTACTAAGAGAATTGGAAGAAAGAGACAGACAGCAAAAAACTTATTTTTATTACAGTAGGAGGAGTAAGAAGAAGTTTTGCACTTATGTCATGTAAGTTTGAGATGTAAAAATCAAAGAGGATTACAGAGCAAAACAAATGTGCACTAGAAGATGTTACATAATTTTTCTTTGAATAGAAAGGATGTAAAAACATCAACTTTAAATAACTGATTTAGATGCATTCTCTCACAATCTGTATATTAATTGATGCAAAAGGACATAAAACAATTCAAAAAAATGTTAAACAAAATAACCCATAGCACTTGGATAATCCTGTACCCCTTACGTAAAATTTTTGTTACATCGTGTTAACTTTTACATGTTTAGTTAAGCCTCAAGATCACTCTTAATTGAAGGTCTATATTTATTACAAAGCAACTCCTTGATAATGAATAAAGATCTGAATAGGATTGCCATCATATCCTCTTACACTTGCATCCTCTTACCTTTTAAGATAGATTTTATAACATCTGGAACATCTCATCAAATAGTATCGAGAAAATTGAAGGATGGGAATAAAGTAAATTTATTTAACAAAGCCAAAGACATGTTACATAAAACTTTTCACATAGATTAACTATTTAAGCAATGAGTGTAGTTTCACTTTTGATATTTATTAACGCACTTAATATTAAATAACTTAATTTGATGATACCAATTAATTTATATTAAAAAAATTTATTTACTAAAATATATAAAAAATGAAAATTATAAAAATACAAAAAATGGAAAAAATAAAAATTGAAGAATGCGTATTGCACTACACAAACATTAAACATTTGAAACCTTTGATCAGAACAAACATAAATGTATGATATTGTAAAAATGGCCTCTGGTGGTATACATATCATTTACAATTTTAAATTGGCTTTACTCAGAACATACATTCATTTCATGTTTACTAAACAGACTAGAGCAGTGATCTTTTACCAACAAATTTAATGGATAATGTTAAAACTATTTTACAGCTGAAAAAAAAATAATATGAAATGCAAAATATGAAATATAAAATATTTGAAATCTAAAAGGCCTTATGAATTTGGTTTGCCACGTTTAATCTCTACTTTTACTTTTTATGCTTTGCAGTACTTCCGAAGGAACAGTACAGAGAGGGGGTAATGGCACTGGAACACCACTGGATGCAATGTACTAACATTACAGTTGATTTTATCAAAAAATAAAAATTTTTTGAAAACAAATTCCCGTATTCATTCTCAGGCTGAGAACTTTTCAGATCACCCTCATAATACATACACATGATGTTCATTAAAAAATCATTACAACTTTAAATATTAATAACAATATAAATATTGATCCCAGATGTAATGGATAGACTTTGTTTAAGACTAGTATATTTATACTAGTATCATGTTTATTTCACTAAGTAGTAGTCATGAATGCTCAAGAAAAGGTGCAGTATTGAGTGGCTCAAAGAAATGAAATTGAATGCAGTGGTTCAGTATAAGTTTAGAACACAATATATCACCACCATCACAGCCTACTATTCATGTTGAACACAAAGATTATGTACAGTCAAAGTGTGTCTTGATGAAAATGTGATATGAGTGCAACAGGTATTTATTCACAGTCTGTACAAGGCAACATGATAAACAGCACATGAATTCAACATTCCTCATTCAACTGTTTACAATTTGTAAAGGGGGATTTGAAAATGTGTCCTCATAAACTTCAATTACTTAAGGCTTTACTTTAAAATCACTTGATCATTTGGAAGAGGATATGATTATTTTAATAAAATTGCTTTTTCCAATGACACTACTTTTCTTTTATCAAGAAATGTAAATAAATAAAATGAAGGATCTGGGGCAAAAAAAAACTTGAATTTCAATGCTAGTCTGAAAGTTAATAAGTAATGTTACATGACAAATTACCAAATGATAGGTCCAGTTTTCTTTCATGAATAACCTACAGTCAACATTTATGTTAATTGACGTGGGCGAATGATTTGTATTTAGCACGATAATGACTTCCCCACAAATATTTTAACAATATTTTCACGGTCGCCAATTTTAGTGAGAACATGATTCGTATTAATAACCACCACAATATCAAGCCTTCTCACAATAATTTATTTAACACAACAATTCAAACAAACATTTACAACACTTAACAAAATTTATACGAAACAATTTGTATTTTGCGCAATGTTACCACTAACAACTATGTCACACTAATGAACCACAAAATGAACCAAGGTACGGGTCTCTCAACTCGTTTATATACTGTTAACTGTTTTTTTTTCTAGGAACATCTAGAAGACTATTTGCTTCTATTACAAATATCTTCATTATTTATAAATACAATTAGTTCTAAACATAAATAATTACTTTAATTTCAGAACTAAACTTTATACAAGTCAATTGCCAAATAAAAATTCATTCTTAAGTAAAAATAATAATTCAAACAAAAATGCAACTTTACTGTTTCTAGTAGGATCCAGTACGTACTCTCTATAAGATTCTACTAAGTTCAAAATCTGACCACTAGACAAAGACTGAATTATTTAAATACTATTAACATAACAATTTAACAATGTTTATCTCTTTAATTAGTTATACATTTATTTTGCGGACTTCAATATATATTTGGGGAGTTAAAATAATAATAATAACAATAATTTTTTATTTAAACCTTGTACTACAACATAATGTGCTGAAAGACCTATCCTCAGCTACAACATTTACAACCTAATATTGTCTTACAGCATGATGGTGCCCAAATACATCAGGCTACATATATTTGTGAATTTCAAAACAAAAAATGTCCTAATTGGTAGACTGATCACAATAGTCCAAACACTGATCCAGGCCATTGAAAAAAATCTCTGTTATTGCCACACTTAACATGTTGCGATTTCATTATGTTAAGTTTTGTCAAAGATCATGTCTATAACTCTCAGGTTGCTGACATGGAAAATTTGAGGACAAGAATCACTGCTACATTTATTAATACTGATGCTCTGAATCAAACTAGGCAAAAGTTAAATCATAGTCTAAACATTGTACATGCTGTCAATGAGACATATATTGAATACTAATAACTTCATACCAAGAAAAAACTTAATTATGAGATATATTATAGAAAAAACACAAAATTAATTTTAATTAAAAATTTAATCATTTTAATGAGTAAAAGTTATAAAAAGATATTTTATGGATATTCTATGTGATAAATTCTATAAATTTTTTATTTTAAAAAACTCACCATACCTAGTATACTTAACATTCCGAATTTCATTGGTAAAATGTTAAAATTTACAATGATCATAATAAACAGCAATTGCTCTTGCAGCTTAATAAATAAATGTTTTATAAAAGAATTTTTTTCTCTTTACTGTGACTTATTGAAAAAACTTACCTAATCATACCTTTTCCTTACTCCCAAATACCTTATCATTGCCATTGACAAATAAATAAAATTAAAAAATGAACAAAGAGAAAATACTCAACCACAGCTTTCAAAAGCTAGTGATAAAAAAAGTCACACTACCATAAAGTTAAGTACATCAGATGCATTAACAAGAATGTCCTCAAGTTACAGTTCAAATAACTGATTTTTATAGTAACTACAAACATTTACAGAAAAAATGTTATTTTTACATATTTTTCTTGATATTTAACAGATATTAAATTTCACCTTTTTGTACTACACTAAATAAACAATTAAAAAAACTACATGCTGTTTCTACATTATAAAAAATTAAATCACCTGCTGTTTTGATTCCTAATAAGACATTCAACAATAGCAGCAGAATCCAATAAAACTTCTTCGTTGTTAAATATTTCAGAACATTTAGCTTGTTGTAAACCATTTATCCACCATAAAACTATTCGTTTTGTAATGGTTTCACATAATATTTTAATGGCCGGATCATTTAAATCTGCGTTGTCAAGTAATGACCTGTAATAAATCAATTTTTTTTTCCATAAATAATTATTTAATGATATCAAGTCATTAATTAAAATAAATTTTATTACATTTATATTTTAATGTTATAAATTTGTAAATATTAACAAGTAAAAGCAAATTTAAACCAATTTTAAAAATAAGCAAATTTTTAAATACATGGTGTTCATGCTTGCAGAAGACCTTCTCAGACCAGTTGTAGACTAGAGATAAAATTGATGCATCTATAAGTAAATACAACTAATTTTTAAGTGTCCAGGAAACTCATCTTAGCTTGGCCAAATGGTTATATTGGGCAAAATGCTAATTTAGTAAACTCAATCTTATATAACCTGTATAGTCCTGGCTTCATCTGAATACATCTGATTAACATAAAATCCTAGATAAAAATATTTAACCGTAATGCACTACACATTATACAGCTGAGACATATGCACACTCATATGTCAACCAACTGGCACATACAACACATTTAAGCGTTACTCTCAACAGAATCAGCTTTTAAATCACCCCAGTGGAAAAGGTATATACACAGTTCAATAATCACAACTCACAATGCCAACAACAATAAAAACCAACAATAAACAAATTGTTGTTTTTAAACAACAATAAAGGCTATCAGTTTAATGAAATAAAACTATAAAAAATTTCAAACAATACATCTGATAAAAGAGAAAATTTTAAAGAAAAATTATATAATATTTGATAAAATATTTAATATTAAATATTAATTTTAAAATTAAATTCATTTTATTATTTAACAATCACATAAAAGAGATAGACACACTTGATATACCACATATAGCTAATTTCTTATGGCAATTTCTCACACAAAAAAAAAATGAAATTTCTTATTCTCATTCAAGATCAAGATATATATTTATTTTAAATTTGAAAAAAAAAAATTCCCATGAATTCTTAAAAAGAAATCTCTGATCAATCAGATCTCTTGAATTTAAGGAGAATCATTGTATTATAAAACAGCATTATCAAAATATTTTAACCTGCTCTTATTCAATAAGCAGACACATTTTCTTCATAACCAATGTTTTGCACAAGTATGAATAAAGAATTATTATTACATGAAATAACCAAAATATTTTCAATTTTCATAAAAATATATAATAGTTTCTTTTAAAGAAGTAATGTTATGCAATGTCACGTGAGTACTGCCATAACTGTCTGTTGAATCAGTACTCAAGATATGCCTGTGCACTCACAAATCATCAGTAAAATTAAAATTTTACCCATCTGTAAGTGGAACATTTCAAGTAATTCTTCAGGTTATATAATCAAGCAAATGCATAAAATTGATTTTTATATTTACTGTTCTTTAAAAATAATGCAATCATCCACAAAACAGCCAAAAAAAGAAAAATTTAAAATTACCAAAAACACAAAATAAAAAATTTGACGTTAAAGATTGTGTGTTTATCAAGAGATTCATTATTCTTAATTAAATTAACCAAAAAAATAAAATTTTCATTAATAACATTTTTCAAACACTTTGGATAACCCATCATTTAATGAAACAGTAAAGAAACCAATAAATACTTACTAATTTTAGTAATAATAATAGAAAAAAAAACACTTAATGAATAAATGCAAAAACAGAAATCAGCGAACAAGATTCACCAACAATAAAATATAACACAAGAAAGATATCAACAAACCACATCCAAAATAAGTTAATCATTTCTTCAAGAAAAACTAGTCTACAATTGGAGACAAAAGTAACTAAAAATTTGCTATAGAAATAAATTTCTTCAAGGAAAACTACTGTTTACTTTTATTATTATAATATCTGACATCTGTCATCAGTGAAAAGAACAGAGTAAGTTCAGCAAACTTGAGGATATTTTTAGTAAAACTTTTAAAGTACAGTTTTTTTTTTTTTAACAAAAGAGGTACAATATTCCCAAAAGGATAGGGTTGATCATAATACACTTAGATAAACAATTAGTCATTAAATTTTTATTACTTTCTATTAACTGTAGCTAAAAATACATACATATTTTTTCTATATAAATACTTGCTTTACCTAATACTATGAAGAACTAATGGAGTAAAATCACAACATTCATCTACCAAACTTAACAATATATCAGACACAGGCTCAATAAATTCAGGTAACATGATTAAAGCACATAGTGTTTCAATACGCCACTTCTGTTTATCTATATCTGGACACCCTAAAAAAAGAAAGAAAAAAAAATTATACATACGTATATAATTGTACTTCCATACACAAAATAAAAAACTGTGTTAACAACAATCGATAAAAATAATTTTTCAGCATGATGAGAATCAACAATAATAATTGTACTACAGTGCACTTGAGTGTAGTAAATTGATTTAGTGCTGTAGATCGATGAAAAAAGAAGCATTTGGAAAAATATAGTTAAAAGAAAAAACAGAGTTATAGGCCACATATTAAAGACATCCTGAAATGGTCGCTTTGATATTGGAAGGACAGGTTGATGGGAAAAATTGCTCAGTCAGGCAATGTTCAGAATATGTAAAACAAATAGTTAGGGATATAGGATGTATGAGGTATACCGAAATGAAACAACTGGCACTAGAATCTTGGAGAGCTGCATCAAACCAGTCAAATGATTGAAGACAAAAAAATAATAATAAATTACTTCTTTTATTATTTGAAATAATTAATATCATTATGAATTAACAAATTCTTACTTAAAAACAGCATAAATTATAAGTAAAACATTTAATTAAATTTTTCAATATTATTTATATTCAACACGAAGTCTGAGCTATTAATACAATTTCTTAATCATTTTTCTTCTATTCGAATATATTGAGAGGTAATCTGAAAAAAAAATTTATGAGATTATTTGGAGTAGCTAGGGGTCTGATGCTAGCAGGTATGAATTGGACTAAGTCCCATTCTGTCAAGAAGAAAACTGTAAAAGGTAAAAATTACACCATATTTTTTTAAGCCTCCATGACGGCTGTTTCTGTTAGATGATAATGAATCTTACAGCGTGAACAAAATGCCAAACCTTACCAGGCTCAATCCCAGAACTTCTGTATAAAAAGCAGAGTCGGTCTCAAAACAGAGACTATTGTTCCATGGAGATTGGCAGATAACAATAATAATAATGATTGAATTATATAATTCAACTAATCATGTGTAATAACCTTTAGTTAGGAATTAAATATTAAAATAGAATTCAACCACTCCACAAGTACAGAACACAGGAAAACATTCTCACCTTATTTTTAAAAAAGCAAAAGCGCTTTCAGGCTTAGGCCCATCATCACTAATTTTTAAGATGTTACATTTACACACAAAACAATAAAACTAAAACCATATTTTTAAAAAAATTAAAATTAAGAACAAATATTTCTTAAGTCAAGTTTAACAGCCTTCGGAACTACTGTAAGGTATTACTTCAGAAGATGAATGTGAATGAAGTGTAGTCTTGTACAATCTCAGGTTGACCACTCCTGAGAAGTGTGGTTAATTGAAACCCAA
>JAAAKQ030494388.1:0-21055 GCA_010016005.3 Zanna intricata
ACTTCAGAGGATGAATGAGGATGATGTGTATGAATGTGAATGAAGTGTAGTCTTGTACAATCTCAGGTCGACCACAAGGAGTTAGCCTGGAGCAAGTATTCTTACGCCCATGTTAATACTTATTAATCGTTATACATTTTGTTTATTAATAATTTACGATGTTGTAGTTGAACGATTTTTTTTTAATAGTTTTTAAATTAAAGAACTATAATCTGATATTATTATCAAATAAGCTTTAAGTTAAAACAACCTGTCTCGCAAATTTCTTCTTAACATTTTGTTTACAAAAACATGCATGTTAATACAACTTGCATAATTCATTAGATTAAATGAAATAAACATAAAATTTCATTTGAGTTTTAAATAAAGACAAAATGAAAACTTTTTTACTGATATACACACACATACTTATACAGAAGGGAAAAGTAAAAGAAGCGATTTAACATGAATAAGAATGTATAAAATACGTATTCAGTATTTGTTTTAATAGATTTCTTTTTCTTTTGATTATGTAGCGTTTCTTATTTATTCATTTGTCTCGAACGTTTCATCAAGTTGTTGCTGTCGTCCACCTTAATTCATCTGTGTTTGTGAGGCGGAGGACCATGGGATGGAGTGTGAGGAGGTAATAATGCTTGGTCGGATAGGTTGTGGGGACGTCTGCATTATAATAATGTAATGTTAGAGATGAGAGCCCCGCGGGACACGCGCCCACACAATGAAAACACTTGCCTCCCCTCTCTATTATATAAACCTGTTGACAATGATGACCAGATTATTTGACTCGCTCTCCTTTGTGAATCCGATTTATAATAATGTTCTCCGGCATGATTTCCTATGGTTCGTCTCCTTGAGTCTTTTGTGCCTTCATTTTATCTATTTTATTGGCCAACTTTAACAGGTAGACTGTATCGTGAGATATAAATATGATTCTTCGTAACATTTTCTCTACCGACATCATATATATATATATATATATATTTATAAAACATGATTATAATATAATTTAGAAACCTTAAACAAACTTTTGATGAAATAAATTATCTGTTTATGGGTTTATTATTTTATTTATTCCTTGTATTAAAAAAAAAAAAATGTTATAGTTAATAGTATAATTTAATTGTTAATGAAAATTTATAACTGAATAACTTCATTATACAAAAAAGAAAAAAAATTGAAATATTACCACATAAAAATCTTCATAAATTTTATTTTTTAATATTTTATAATTTAAAATTTTCTGTTATGATAGGTTTTTATAATAAGTAAAAATTTATTAAGGAAAATTACAAAGATATACGTATAAAAAATATATATATATACAAATATTCTCATGGTCAATTTTTTTCTTTTTTTATTGCAGCTATCACATATAAATTTTTATTTCATCATTCATCTAATTTGTATTTATAATATTTAGCTATATAAATAACAAAATTTATGGTGTACGTTGTATGTACGTACCAGTGACTTAAATTAGAACCACTTTTTTTTTTCAAATATTGCTTGATAATTTTTTGTTATAGTCAAAAATGTAATAAATGTTTCAATAAATTTATTTAATATGAAACAATAAAAATTTAATAAAATTTCTTTTTAAAAATAACCAAAGTGATTCAAGTTTAAGTACTGTCTTCTTATTTATAATGGTTTAATTGAATGGTTATAACCATCCATTTACATAATAAAATTACACGAGTAAAATTTTCATCTTTTTAGCACGAATCTTTTTAATTTTTTTAATAAATTACTCTTCTTTATTAATTTTTTACCATTTCATTAACGCATTTTTTTCCGTAAGTAATTTAAATTAATCATAATCACTGACCCAAAGACTAATTTCTCTTTAATAAATAAATAATATTAGATAATATTAAATTTATCAGATTAGACAGCATAGTTTAATACCATTTTATTTCATAATCTAGTAAACCTATTATCTTACGATTTAAATTTACTTGATCCATAAATCACTTGATTTTTTTTATCTAAATGTTATGAACAGTCATTTTATGTAATTACATATTTAGAAAATTTTCTTCCCTTTAAAGAATTTATTTTTTTTTTATTTATCGTCATTTAATGTAACATTAAAAAAAACCCATTAAATTAATTCACAGACTTTATAAAAGCTGTCCTCTATTCGATCTGTATGTGTACTTTCTATGTGCGTTCAAGCGTTACACCAGCAAATGCAACGACTTTGATTTTGTATCAAATTCTACTAATAATCACAAAATTCCTGGTTAAAAGATTTTTTAATGAAATAATATATTATGAAATAAACAATCTGAAGATTATTCTTATTTACTTGGCGTCATCATTATTTAGTATTAGATTGTTAGAGCATACTGTTATATAAAACTATAGAGCTCGATGTTATTCTAATAGTATTTTTGAATAAAACTAAAAGAAGATCAGTTAAAAAAGTAATTCGTTATACATTTCTCTACACAACCTTAGCTTACCCACTCCGTAGTACTTCTTATACGTTGTTCCTTTGCATTTCTTTTCTTATATTTTTCAGATAATGATTTATCATCTTGTTCAAATTGTATTTTTCTTACGAAATAGATTTTTTTTACGGACCTGCCTACATTTTAAATACAATTTTAAAAATTAAACAAAAACTAACAACAATTTACAACAATTAACAACAATTTTTAAAAAAATTTTTTATAACAAAAATTAAACTTAAGAAAGTTTAAAAAACTTAAAAAAGTCATAAAAATAGGTTATTAATTTATGCAAATATTGATTGTTTAATTTTAATTTATTGAAGTCGACACGAAATTAAGTATTAATGGAGTAATTGCTTCTTTTTACTTTTTTATTCTCAAGTTTTACTTAGAATCGATTTTGTTTAAGGCGAAACCATAAACAAATTACATCACAATAAGCACTTCAGAAGGACCGTCTATCGAAACCCCTTTAATGGAATAATACATTCACATGTTATGCATAGTACTTGTAAGAAAGCACGTACTTTGATAAGTCCAAAGATCAACACAATAAAAAGTAAAAATAAAAACAATATCACAATTACAAATAATAAACGAAACAAAACTACAAATGAAACAAAGAGACAGTGAAAGCATAATCAACTAGCCTCCAAACAAACACTGAGATGATGCACAACACTCAAGAGATGAAGTTCCACCCCAAGTATCAATAAGAGTCTACCAGATCCAGCACAAAGAGTCGCTTCAATCGCCTAACATCTTCGCTATTCTGTAGAAAGTTTACCGACAGATAGTTTACATGGTCGTTAAGTCGTAGTTTATATTTTGATTCCGATCGTTGGACTTCTTCCCGAACGTACAGTATTCACAGATAGTCTTGAGTCTTTCTATTCCTCTTCAACCGTGCCTCCTCCATTATGGTTCTCAGTAATTTTTCCTGAAATTGCTGAATGATTTCAATGTTGCTGGCGTTTGTTCTACCCCAAAGTTAGATGCTGTTGATCCAAATCTGCTACAGCTTTATCTGCTGTTTATATAACAGTATCTTGTTAGGTAGTTGATGTTCTCTTCCGGTAAAGATTGGTTGTTTAAAAGGGTGCTTCATCAGAAACTAATGGAGGAGGTCCGTGAGGGGACAACGGAAATTTTAACACAGGACGGCGATGGACACCAGCCTTTGGGACTGGATGGCGGGGGTACATCGGTATTGTCTTCACCAATGATTCCCGTGTGATGGGTTCCTGCCGTCTGAGGCAGGCACAAATATGTTGTAAATTCTGAGCTGTAAATATTGCTAAGTGTAAATATTGGTGTGAATGAGAGAAATGTGCCTGTAACGCAAGTGGTGTTGATATTATGCCTTCACGCCAGTTTCAGAACCACCCTGCGTGAGGAGTGACCTTTTAGTGGGTCCCACCACATACACGGTAAACCCCACACATCCAGTAAGTGCAGGTTAATGGACGTTTGGAAAATTGTCCCACTTCCACTTGAAAAACAAAAAAAAAATACAGCTCTTTGAACTTGATGTTCAGTTGTTTCCTCTTTTCCCCTTAAATGAATGTTTTATGTTAGAGAAAGAACCAGGTATAGACCTAGGTACTGCACACTGTCAGCATGCGAGATATAAACTCCATTAGGTGGATTCATGCAGTCAACTCTTGTCATTACTAATGACTTACGATTCAATACCGTTTCATTGACTTTCATTTTCCATTTATTCAGCCACGCTTAGATTTGTCCAACACAGATTGTAGCATAGCCAAAGCTTGAGTTGGAACATCATTGACAGCCAAGATCGTCATCAGCAAATGAAGGAACAAGGTATGATCCGGAGCCGGAAGGACCGCAGTAAAGGTATAAAAGAGAAAAACTGAGTCCTAAGGAACACTTGACTCGAAGTCAAAGAATCCAGATAACTCCTCTTTATATTTAATCTGGGAAAAATGTCTGTACAGGTAGCTACGAGCAACTAAACGTAACGGTTAATGTAGGCTCGTTTTTATTTTATGGAATAGGTCTTATCAAAAGCCTACTGAATATTCAAAAAGGTAGCAGAACAATATTTATGTCTCTTCCAAGCATTTGGTGAGAACATGAACCATTCTATGTTTTTTTAATTTGACGAAATGTTTTTTTTTCATTATCAAAGTTTAGAAAAAAAATGGTTACATTGTTTGCTTTTTCTTTAATAACTTAATTGAGTATGTAATTGGCTGTGATTTATTCATATATAATTTTTTTTCTTTTTTTTTTTAATTTATGTAATTATAACATAAAAGTGTTATTATTTTTGGGTTTATCAAATAAAAAAATTTATATTTATATTAGGTTAATTATATAACATTTCCATGCAAGAGATCAATAGATAAGCAAACTATTAAATAAGTATATAGATTTGTCAAGTTAAATTGGAAAAACTCAACAGCATTTTTCCTAGTCATTTTATATTGAACATAATTGAAGAAAAAATGTTAAATAACTACACTTCTTCAAATATATATAAATTAAATAAATTGAATTACATAAAGAATTTTTTTTTTTTTAATGATTTTGTCCATCTTTCCCGGATTCATAAAGTAATCTATAATCAATTTCAATGCCACTGACTGACGACAGGTTCTTGCAAATTTTTTAAATTTTAAACAAACGCTTCACTAATTAAGTTGTATAGGATTTTATCCGGAAAATTCTTCATTTTATTTCATCATATCATATTAAAGTAATAAGCTTCCTACCTCATAACTCTTGGCTTATTAGATGTAAACAGTTTCCTACGCTTTTCTTATTTTCCTAAGACAGTAATACTGTCTTATATTAAACCAGCCTTAATTAATTATGGATCCTACAGACTTCACACATATCTATACATTTAATTTTTTTTTAAATTCTTAAGTATTAAAATAATAATTTATTATGCTATAAATTTGTATAAAAATTTTAGGTTCAAAACTGGTGAATAAAAATCAATTTATCCATAATCAGCCCTTTTGTACTACGTGAGGGAATTTTGAATAATTTTCATAGAGATAAGTGTTGTAATATATTTCACAAATTAAGTACATTGAATATCTTAAGGTTAAAATTACGTATTTTAGATAAGTTACTGTTAATGAAGTTTATTATGGATACTATTTTAGGTTTGTTTGGAAATTATATAAAAATATTTTAAAATTGCAAAGGTGCTGAAAATCAGGATATTAATTCGTCTCACTTATGAACAGAATGGACAATATAGATATATTTGTTAGATGAGGAAGGTGCTTTTTACAACAAACACTTCGTGCATATGCTCGGTTTATGTCACGGTTTAAATGGTGAGACGTATTATTACTACTTCTGAATATGAATTAACAAATCTAGGCAACAGTAATTTTCACATTACTTTTATTGCTTATTGACCATCTTCTGTTATGACAAAACTTTACGATGTTCCACGCATTTCATCATCCGTTACGCTTACAAAAAAAATAAAGAGAACAGAGAATACAAGAAAAAACCCAAGAAATTTTTAATCATAACAAAGATAGTTAATAAGCAACTCTATATTGAAAATAATATAAAGTTTCTTATTAAGAATAGTATAAGTTATTATAATTATTGACTTTTACATCACTTCTAAATCGTTCAGTTTAATAAAAATAAATTACATACATTTGAAGAAAGTGTGATTATCTTTCAATTTTATTTTAATTACAGTTATTATGAAATGAATAAGACAAGTGTTGATAAAATCTACAATTTATTGAATATTTAGAACCGCCATTTTTCAATTTAATATGGCTAAAATATCTAAACCAATTTTCACTATCACAAATCTGTATACTGTTAAAAATTCTTTAATCTTTTCTCAAAAACTCGTAGTTAAGAGATCAGATATCCACGAAGGTTAAATATCATAATGACAAAAACCTATTGTACAGTTTTTTAAACTCAATCAGTGTTGCTATTAGAATTTAACTGAGAGATAAATATTAAAAATTAAAAACTACGATTACCAATAAAATAATTGCTGGCAAACATTGCTCTTTAATATGGGATAATTAAAGAGCGTGCGAGTGATAATTTTGTATATAATAATTTTTTTTTTAAATCTATTAAAACATATTCACTCATACATATTTAAAGCCTATGACTCTTCTGGAAACGTAAGGATTCCCATGCGGATCATACATCTAAATCGATTCAGCTAAGATGCAACATACGTTCATAGATTTACCCTAAATATATTACATTTCTCTTTGGACAGTAGTGTAACAATTACAGCAGGAAACTATCTAAAATAAATGTCTTCCTGAGATGTCTGCGGTTTTGCACCACATTAAGTTTACTGCAATTTTAAACAGTACTTTCACACTTATAATTGAACAAACCGAGTTCTTATTTACCATTGAAACTGATTAACTCATTTTATATAATCCATTTAAAAGATCTTATCCTTCAAATAATTTTTAACACTTGTATAAAAAAAAAAAAAGAACAAAAGCAACTTTGTTAATTGATAGCTATCTAAAGGGAGGAGAACTTAACCGCCTAAACAAAATGAAAGTTGATGTTTGTCCTTCGAGACAGGAATTGTACTGTAATAACACTTGTGTAACATTAACAAAGTCTTTCCTACCAAATAAGTAATATAGTAAGCCAAACCAGATTCTGTATTTACCATAATAAAAGTTCTCATGATGTCCTCCTAGCAAATCTTTGCAATTAAAATTAAAGGTTAAATTTTGTAATTAAATGTAAAACATTTAAAATCAGAAATATACTTCTCTAACCTTGAAAATTATTATATCTTTCAAGGTGGAACTTGAGAAGGTGAGAGTGCAAAGATGAGTGTCACTATCAGCCCACTCGTGCCATATAACCAGTTGATGGACATAGTTCCCTCCTTAAACATAATTTTAACATTTTAGTGTCTCAGTCCGTTATCAGACCGATAAAAACATACTGAAGTTTGTAAGCAGCCGCATGGTGCGAGTAAGAGTTATAATGAAGATAAGCAAGCAGTGAACATGCCAACAGGTAACAGTTTCAGGAGGAGCCACACGCAGTCGAGATATTTATCTCGGCTGAATGGACTTGTCGATGTCACATCAGTCGACGCCCTCGCCTACGCCAGCTGAGCTAGAAGATACCCCACCTCTCTGTCAGAGGAAACCGAACAGGTTTGGTGCTTGCCACAAATTGTACTCATACTAGTAATGCTCAAACTAGCTCCGCTGACTTTCAATGCATCTCAAACCGTTTAAAAACTAGTATTATTTTCTTATCCGATAACAAATCGGACTAAAAATTATCTCCATATTACAAAATACTGCATTATAAACAATAAATTATTTAAAGCTATATAAAAAAAATAGATTTACTTTTTTAAATCTAAAAAAAAGTCATAAAATGTCCTTATCGATATGGGCCATGGTCACTTTTATTTGTAAACAAAGTACAATTCATAACAGTGACAATCATAAGAATGCTTGCCAACATAATATTTATTTGACATAAATACACGGTAACATCAACTTGCAATGAAACAGTCCATTATTTTTAATAACGCAACTATGTATGTGCTAAATAAGGGTAATGAAATAGTTTGTAATAAAAAAATATCACCATTAAAATTAAGAGTTGAATCTTATTAAAAATATAAATTAATACTAATCATTAAATTGGTTTTAATGTTTCTACACAAATAAAAGTGTTAAAGATTGGAAAACATTTTTATTATTTTACAATTTATTTGTTTTTAAAGTATTCTTACAGTTTATTTACGACATTTTATAAGTTATAATTTAACTTTTAAAATGTTTTAGCATCGTACGAAGTGCTGGTTTTTCAAATATTCATAAATGTTTTATGAATCACCTGAGTAACTAAGATTTTTGTTTTACTATAGAATTTTTTGAGTGTTTTTAATATATTTATATACTAATATCTTATTTGATATATTTACTTTCTAATATTTTATTAATAATTCTAATATAATAATAATTCTAATATTTTATTTTACTTTCTTTTACTTACTCTATAGCTTTTTATATTTGTCATTGTTAAATCGATCTATGGATTAACCTAATACCGCCGGTAAGATCTGCAGGATGGATCAGCCTTTGGCTGTGTTGATGGAAGAGTGTAGGTCAGCAACCAGTAGTTCCGGTACAACATTGTCTAGAAAGTATGGATACTTGGCTGCATTCAGCAAAAATCCAAAAAAACAGTCTCCACGCGCACTTATGAGAAATGATATTATATTTATGACAGCAAAACCAAACCTTTTAACATAGACCCGAATTTAAAAACTTGTACCATGGCAAACTGTGCCTGACTGGCTTGGACATAACGTATCACAGACCCGCCCATCAACTGGTGATTTATCACTATCGAAACATTTTTAAGATCTCCCAGTTCAGGAAACGTGTAAACCAATTAGAAGAACGCACTTATGACACCCATCTATTGTGATGTACGGTATCATTGACGTTAAGCGGCTACATGAATTGATCAAAACAACTCTCGATAAATGTAATTACAAAATTAGAATATTCAGCCGTAAAAACTATGTGTTTTTTCAAAGAATTTATCAGCCTATAAAAAGATAATTGACTTCGTTAGAGAACACCAACTTCCCGGCCACACCTTCATCAGGAAGGATGAAAAAACTTTATCTTTCGGCCATATGAGAAATACTTACAGTACGGTTGTATGAAAAATGACTGAATGCAGCCTTATAGATGTGTAAAATGTGATAAAGGTCATGTGACTGCCAACTGCACTAAAGATAGGACCACTCATAACTACTCCTACTGGAAATCAAGGTAGGTAGGCATTATTTAGATTGAAGAAGATAATCCTCAATCTTGAAAATGCAACCTTCTCTATTAGTTTATTAATTCTAACCGGCTCTATTAATTTTCAAATTATATTCATTTTTCAGGACATTTTCACCACGATCACTTTAAAAAAAGAAACTTTGCTAAATAGGTGAATTTCGATTTGTTTTGACTTTTTCAAGACCAGCTAGTGGAAGTAGTTAGGATAGATATAGAGAGGACGACAGTAGAATAGTTAAATGTTATGAACCGTATGTTTATCGAAGGGCACATTCCAGTTGAATTAAAAGAATCCCGTTCAGAATTGATTGAGAAATCAAATTAGAGAGACGCCTACTGCGTACCAACCGATTTGTCTTACCGATTTCATTTGTAAGATCCTTGAACAAATGTTGGATGGGAGATTAAAATTAAATACAAATAACATGGGTAGATTTAACATTGCACGGTATGATTTCTGCAAGGGGAGAACGGCACCGGATGCAGTTAAACGCGTGTATGATTTAGTTTGCTTTGCGGCGTCAGTGAGTTGGCTCACCAGAGTGATACCAGTAGTTGTTCTCTTCCTTAATACAAAAAAGAACCCCTTTACTCACTATAACTGGACGGCATATCAGTATTCAGGACAGACAGGAATAGAGAAATAGACGCCTCTCTTAGCAGGATAGTGCGTGACTGCTAATAGAATAGTACAGTAGTGGATCCAGGAGCTTAATCACTTCTGCACAGAAGACTAAATTTATATGTATGGCAGGAAGACGGCACTTGCCTCCTCTCCGAATAATGGTTGACGAAAGCACGATTCCGTAGTTGAAGGCAATTCAACCTGGATGTCTAGCTTGACCACAGGCGCTCCTTTTCCGTTCATGTGAGAGAGACGTCTGTGAGTACGGGCCAGATGGTTAACCGTTGAGTATGCTGATGAACGAATCGAAGAAGAAGTTGTATGCACATGTTGTTAATTTCTAAGCTATTGTATGGTGTATTGGTATAAGAGCAGGCTCTTGAAAATGGCGTGACCAGACGTGTAATGGAGGGTATCCAACACCGTACAACGCTCCGGATGGCCTCAGCGTATTTCTCCATCTCAACGGAGGCGGTGTTAGTAGTGACAGATTCCTCTTATTAAACACTTGGTGAAGATGAGAGTTAGACTGATTAACGGGGAGGAGAGTGCCACAGCTAGGAAGTCAATGATGAATTACTAGTCACGACGATGGGACACAGTGACGAACGGAAGTTAGACCTATAGATTGATTGACCGACTAGAACCCTGAGTGACCAAAAAGAGTGGGGAGCTGAACTTTGGGTTTGTACAATTTTTAACAAGACACGGCATCTTCCGTTCTTATTTGCATAAAAGAAGGCAGGCACTAGAGCCTGGTTGTTTTTATTGGGGCGAATACAATACCTCAGAACACCTCGTGTTCCGTTGCTCCCGATAGGCCATACACCTCTCAACCCCCGTAGGGGAAGACACCCACCTTGTGAAATTACGTTCACCACATCATCCTCCCGTTCCTAGCCCTGATGGGCCCGGGAGTAATCTTATTGACCCTCGAACTGATTACATATCACTGTCAGAAGACTGGAGGGTCAAGACAGGCCTACACTTCACGACTGTACTACCATGTCCTCGGCAGTGCAGTCCCCGTCCTGCCGACAGTGGTTGCTTGCCTAGACTGCCCTCGTCGGTATGACGGCTGCATGGGATCCATACCCTCGGCAGTGAAGTCACCATCCTGCCGACAACGATACTTTCGTTGTCAAATTGTAGATATTCTAGACCAATCTAACCGTAGCTCGATGCCAGCACGCCTACCTCCAGCCAATCAAACTGCCCTGCCCCGGCGTTCCCTAGTGTCCGGGATCCTACTCCATACTTTCTGAGCCGATCTGCAGAGTGCAAAGAATCGGAAGAAGCCAACCAAAATTGTCCATCTTCTGCGAGTCTTCCAATTGACAGATCTAGAAAGGAGTGTACTCTCTCAAGTTTCCTAACAATTCTGGTACGTTCAACCTCATATCGGGGACTCACATAAAGAATGTGGTCCACAGTTTGACTATAGACTTCACGTATAGTCCGGAGTCAACCAAACCAAACCTAACCAGATTTTGCCTAAAGCCATCATGTCCTGACAGAAATTTTATTGTGTACCAATTGGGGGAACTCACCTAAGCGCTTGCAAACCTTGAATATCGAGGAAGATACCATGCGTGTATCGACCTGTAGAAGAATCGTTCCACCTAGATAGCTAAGAGTCAAAACCTTGATCTTCTATTTCTCGCATACGCCTTGGGGTAAGAGGCCTTCCTTCTTAAAAGTATACCGTATGCTAAGTTCTGTAGCCAGGATCTCAATGGGCATAACTCTCGGGTGACGGCTAAATAGCCCCTCAAGAACATCATAGTGGTTTTCTCTGTACTGAAAACCATCTTATGGTAAAGACTTCACAATTGAAAACCCTACATGCCTGTTCGCTCGAGTTTCTATCTCCAACAGCGAGTTTCCAGCAGCACTCTATCATCGGCATAAGCGACCGACACGGCAGCCAACGGACAATCTCAATCGCATCAGAGAATCGAACTCGATGACCCAGACGAGTGGAACCTAGAACACTGCCCTGTGGAGAAGCTTTTAACAGGAAAGACCCTGTCAACTCTCGTTGTATTTCCAAACCACCGTCGCGAAATTCGATGGTCCTGTTGCTAAACTAGTTTGAGAGACTGAGAATCTCGTTTTGCGTGCAACCATGCCGCTGTAGCTGGAACAAGACAGAGGGCCACCACAAATTTTTGAAGGTCCCGGATATATACAGAAAAACAACTAGTACGTATTTGCATCCGCTGGCCGACGCTACATCTAATACTCTAAGAATTGCGCCCTCTGTGCCCTTTCCCGGGCAAAAACCATACTGATCATCCATCAACAGATTAGAAGTGATCCTGCTGTTAGTGCGGATATACAAGATCTTCTCGAAAATCTTACGAACTACGGGAAAGAGCGTCAGAGGTAGGAAGAACTTACGGTGGGATCCTTGTTGCTGTCTTTGAAGAGCAATCTCAACACACCGCGTTTGCAACACGCTGGAAAGTATCCAATGAAAAGCATCCTATTGACCATTCTAGTGAATGGGCCAAGAATTATAGGTAATATGCGAACAACGAGTTCTACCTTTATGCAATCATACCCGGGGGCTTTGTTTCGGGCTAGGCCACAGATTGACAGACATCCGCCTCAGTGATCTCAGAAGATTGACTTTCACAATGGAAACCTGCAACTTCCCTTTAAACTCGGCGATGATACGAGGTCTTAGCTTGGTATCATCTCATCGAGGTCAACCTCGGTAACATCTGAAAAAAGTTCATTCATCAGAAGATTGAGAACACGATCTTTGTCTGTTACAATACCATCTTGGGTAAGAGAGCGGACAGAAGAATGTATTTTTCCGCTTATGTCCAAGGACTGTATACACAACACCACAAGAGCTCTTATTTCCCTGCTCTTCTACAAAATAGCGCCAGGAATCATGCTTTGAAGACCTGACCTTTTGAAAGTACTCGGTCATCTTCCGACGATAAACCGCAAAAAGAGCTGCCCACCAATCAAGATCGCCCATCTTTACAAGTGCTATTCAATGGGATCTCTGTACTGAAAGTACGAGCTCACAACTACTAGGTCCAAACCATTCACGGCAAGTTAACAACGATGTTATGCGTGTCAGAGGCTTGTCGCACGAAGATACTATCTAAAGACTTACGGCATGGCAAGTTTAACAACGATGTTATGCGTGTCAGATGCTTGCCGCACGAAGATACTATCTAAAGACTTACGGTATAGCGGATTTACTATCGCCAACGAAAAATTCTCCCAACCATAGAAGCCTGGCACCCTTGACAACGTACGGGTGTTGTAGAAGAAAAACATCGAGGGCCCGCTCTTCAACAAGGTCACCTAACTCAACCTGCACAACATAAGCACCCTGGGTATATAGTTGACCAAATATAACCATCTAGAGAATTGAAATATTGCTTAACCGCCTTCAAGTATACACCGCAGTTCCTGAAATTAACGGAGTGGTTATAATTTTTGCGCAAACTTTTACGCAAAAAGGAGCCTCTTTCTTCTACGGAAAGTCCTCGCGCTTGTGGTCTCTTCGCCAGAATGCGGGCAAACTGACGTATTTTTACTGAACTTGGCCATGTGGCCAAAGATATAACATAGAAACGCTGATCGTTAAGGTATTTGACGCGACCAGACATGAAGTCTAAAAACAGCTTTCCCTCAGCCAGGAATTTCTAAAAGAGACCAGTCCCTACCTCGAACATACCGTGATATTGTTTGGCATCATGTTTGCCATTCTTGAAGACTAATCTGCACTCTTTCTCGAACGAAGCCTCGTCCAGGCCGTTATCTGCTCCCGCAAAAGAGAGAGAACCTCCGTATCTGAAATTCTGCGGTCGGTGTCAAACATATGACCGGGACAAACGTTTTCGCTTGGGGTCAACCTTGACCTCAAGCTTCTTAACACTCGGTGATGAGCCGAGCTGTCTCCTTATCGTCGGCGATTACCATTAGACTCTTGCTGATCTCGTTGATATCTCGTATCCGCTGTCCCTTCCGGCTCCCACGATGGGCAACCTAAAGCTCTTACTTCATTCTTTTGGATTCTTTGTTGAACCCTACGCCTTGCTCACGAAGAGCCCTACGGGCTTCCTAGCCTGACTGGCTTCCCGCTTGCCTTGCACTACCTCGGCATAGCGCCTGAGCTGCACCGGAGATAGCTGCACACCTTTTTACAACGTAGGAAGAATGGTCTTCCTCGCACCAGTGCCAACGCTTTTTGGGAGAGTCATGAACTCTACCAAATATGGACCTCTTTTACCAGTGGGGCAGAACTCCCAGGTCTCCCCTTCGTTCTCTGAAATACCTCTATTACGGAGGTTTTTTCCTAGACGGATGGCCCTACCTCCATCGCCGAGCAAAACTCGTCTTCCGATGTCGAGAGGAGGCCGGCACCTTTACAGTCGTCCTTCTCTTCCGTCGAGGCTTTCCTACCATCTGAAATTCTTCGCTCATGACCGGAGGTCTTTAGGCCATGTAGAGGGATCGTGGGGGAGTCATCAGACAGTTGGAGGTGTCGATATTAATTAATCGTATGCTGATGGATAGAAATTAATTCACAGCGGTGGTGACTTATGTCACATATATACTCCGAATTAAAGACCAAGAAGGTAGTGCGGCGAGGGGGTGTAGGATAGCCCCTCATGGAGTCGTCACTCGTCCGGGCTTGCCTGGGTGGTTGGCGGTGATGAAGTGGCGGGATTCCCGATTACCCAATCCGCCTACAGGGATAACCTCATCCCTGGGGCACACGGATTAAAATAAAGATGAGAACCGTTGAGGTGTTCTCCATTAGAATGGACACTAAAAAGATCCGGACCGGTGCGGGAAATCAGTGTTTGTGTATCCCATTAGAGTGCACATCTTAAAATAAAAGATAGGACCGGCAACCTGACCTACCATGCCGGATATACAGTCGGAAGAGAGGAGGATTATTAGAGTAAAAAGGACACCCCCTTCGCCGCTGTTCTATGCTAATTTTTGGGTTGGCGTAGGGGAGTAAGGCAAAAAAGAACCCACTAGATAACACACTTTCGGGCTGGATAACACCTAATACGTACAAAAAGCATTATTTTAATTGCTAGAGCAAGGAAGTAAGTGAAAATCTACCAAAAAATAAATCCGAAATTTACAAATACATCTAATAAACTGATGTTGGATGACATTTAATTTTCTTTATTTCCTATAACGATCCTTCTAATAATATTATCAAATACATTTTCATTTTCAGCTAAGTAATATCGGTTATGTTAACTTTTTTTCTTTCTGATTAACTGCATTAAGTGTGACAACATTATTTATACAAGATTAGATGGTTTTAATAAAAAAAATGAGTCAATTTTGAGATAATATACAAGAGTAACAGTTGTTGCTATAAAATGTATCATAAAAGTTGGTTTTTGATTTAATAAACCAAAAATAACATTAACCACAATTCTATCAAAATATGTTCCCAAAATTAAGTTGTATTATTTTAATTTATAATGTTTTATGATATTTTTTTATAGTTTTATGACGTGAAGAAAAATATTCGGTTAAATAAAAAAAATTATTGAATTTTATTGCATTTAGATTAGATAAAGTTTCTACTTTACTTTTTCCTTGATATCTACTTTTTCCTCGATATAAATTTTTGATTAGTCAGAATTTCAACGCTTCTCCATTAAACTTGAATAATACACGTTTCTCGGTAGAATAAAAAATTCTGTCAAATATGTAATTAACAAAAAGTAAACAATTAATTAAACATTGATAATTAACTACTTTATTTATTTATTTTTAATAGTTTAATAAATAATTTAAATTATTACGACCTACGTTCAATTGAAAGAGTGCATCAATTAATCACTTATAAAAACTCATTATAGAATAATAAAAAGTTACAATGGACACCTACTGTTACTTCAAAACCTAATTGTTTGCATCCGTAGATCAAAATATGATAACATTGAATTGTTATCTCGACATGTTGAACTCCAGGTAATATTATGATTCAGAACTTTACATGTAGTGTTGTAGCACAGGATATATAATTCGTTGTTTGTATTAAAATACTCTCTATTAAATTCATTCATATAATTTCATTTCATCAACTGATGTTGATTATATTTAATATACTCTTCTAAAGTAATTTATTAACCCTAAAATTTTGATTTTTTGAAATAGTAAGTATTATTGTATGCCTAAGAAGTTATATATATATATATAGACAAAGAGTTTTTTTTATAAGATAATCAACGACTATATTTATCCTGATAGATTTAACACTGAAATCCGGTTTTCGAATGGGAACACAGGAAAAAAGTGGTTTTCATACGAAAGTACTGGTGAGATGTCTGACGATTAAGTACAGAATAAATATATTAATGTTTTTAATTCAATAATAGTGAATTTTAAGAGACAATTATCGGCTGCATCCTTATAAAACAGATTACTTTACGTTTTAACGTAAAACGTTTTTAACATCCAGAATAGATCATTTAGAGTCTCTGATTAGGTAAGTTATCTTTATGGAAGTTGCGATGGCTGTAAGAGTTGATGTGGAGGCCAAAAAAGGAAGATATTATTCAAGAACTTTTACATTTCTTCAACGAAGATGGGTGTTTGATTTGAACTACCTATGAAAACTTTTTCAGGGAACTTTTTATATTCTTCTTAAACAAAAGAAAAAATTCAAGATTGTTAGCTATTAGTAACGTTGTGCAGTGGCGCAAAATTCAAAATTAGAAGAATATTCTCCACTGATAAAAATTCAATTGATTGTTGTTATACTGGTTATAATGTTTTTTTTATGGGTGGTAATATGTGATTGTAGACGTCATATTTTTTAAGTTCGTTGAATTACAGCTTTTTTTTAGATCTATGTCATATTACTGTATTGTTTTTGCTTGTTACTTTGAATCCAGTATTAATTAAATAGTTGATCTTCAACCAATGAATACGTTGTGCTAAGAAATGCTTTTAGTAGAGTATTTCGTATATGTTTATAAATATTAGTAACATAATTTTAACCAGTTTAACGTACCTTCACGCCATAACGTGCCTTTTCGTCTGAATTATTTCTTTGATGATATTCGGGAAGTTCTGCTGTCCAAAAACCCCATTAAATTCATTATTTCAGTGAAAAAGATTAAAAGAAATTAAAATCTTTGAAAACGTTTTGAATGATAATTCATCATATTTATTTAAGTTTTAAAGGATAAAATTTCTAATATAATGTACTATTAATCATATATTAGCATGGTGAAATAATTCCACACAATTCTTTAATTTTATTATTCAACAAAAGAAGCTTAGAAGCAACTTTTAAACATATTCCCTTAAACGCTCTTAGTGAGCGTATGCAATAAATAAGTAGTTGCGGATATTACTGGTCATATATATGAAGTAATATGAGTACTAGTTAATAATTTTTCCAACATTTTCAAAAATATATTTTACTTTTATTTATTTAAAGCATGTATCATAAATTGATATAAACTTTTCACATATCAAACATTACCTAACTATGGAATGCCGGTTTATGTGTGTGTTACCATATAATTAATATAATTTTTTTTTTTTTTTTTTAACCTCCTGAACCACTGTTAAGATATGTCTTCAGAGGATGAGATGAATGAATTGTAGCGTGTGTGAAAAATGCCATGCCTGACCAGGATTCGAACCCGGGCCCTACGGATGAAAGGCTGAGACGCTACCACTCAGCCACGGAGGCCGGCAAATTAAAATAAATTAGGAAACAATATTCTTATATAAAATAAAGTATGTATTTAAACTCCACGAGAAAAATAAATACAATTTGAGATGAAATTACAAAATTAAATCTCGATACCAGTATGTATCATGGTAACAGCTACTTTCAGGTATTTATAATGTATCTGATGATGGGGTTACATATTGAAATGCTTAGCTTCGAAGTAATCACAGTTATTTAATAAATTTTTTTAACCAAAACGGGTAAAATTTAAAGTAAATTATATTTACGGTATATTATTTATTAAAAATATAAAAATTTCATTTCAAACATACAGTTGAAAAATAAGGAATTTGTCTACACACATGTATAAAAAATACATTATAGAAAATGGAACAATAAAACAGTAAATTATTTTTAAAAATTGCTTTAATTATTTATAACATTTTCTTTTAGTTTTATTCTTTGCAATTTTGTTCTTTACTTCAAAAATAATATTAATTAAACATTTTATCGTCTTCTTTGTCCACTCTGAGCTATCGTCATCAGTTATCTCTTTTTATAACTATACCAAATTTTACTCTCAAAATTGTAATTTAAAAATTTCATTTAAAATTATTCGTAAAAATGTTTAAGTTAATTTCATGAAAGAAAATTATTTTTATCCATAATGAGTGTAACAATGAGGACTCTGCAAAGTACACAAAATCTTCTATAACTCAAGTAACTCATTGGTAACATTTTTTAAAATCTAAAATTAACTTTTATTTGTTTAAGGAGACTCCGCGTTAAGTAACGAAATGCCTTAATCAAACCTGACGCTGTGTAAATGAAAAATATACTAGCATTTTTTAAAATATTTTAATCAAAAAATAGTTTTTGTTATTAAATAAACCTGATATTGATTAAATTAATCGGATGAAAACTTGTGTATGAAATTTTTTCAAATATTTGTAACCAAAATTTTTGATTATTCGTTGATCAAGAAATATTAAATTCTTGTTTCTTTTATTTTTTAAGTTTTTACATAAAGAATCTCATTTAAAGATTTTTATATTCAGTAGGACTAAAACAGCAGCCTTTTGTGAAGGAAAAGATGAAATCTACAAATATCGATATCTTTTAACAAAAAAAAATATCGAATTTCACAGAACAACATACCAATGACAGACAAAAAATGTCAAACTAAAAACACCACTTCTTTACTTTCTGAGGGTTGCAAATTTTAAATTGAATTTTATCTCAATTTCGATTTTTTTTTTTTTTTTTATTTAACCGCTTCAATTTGTTTTTATTTATTGATATAGCTTATGATTTTATTTGTTTTTGTTAGAGTTATTACCCCGAAGATTGATTTAATGAAACATCTAATTAAAAGTACTCAACTTTACAATTTATTAAGTTTAAAGTTAATTCTTACAGCATCATTAATAGCTGAATGGGTGGAAATAGAATGGAATAGCTGATGGGTGGCGGTAATAATAGCTATGATTTAATATCTGGTCAAGAAACTTTTCATTCACAAGAAATAAGTAAGTAAAAAGGCTTTAAATTAATTATTGAAATAATCATATATATTATTTATCATTGATGAAAAAATGAATACATTAAATCAAAAATTATTTATTTGAATAGTTTTTATTTAATTAAATATATTTTTTACAGCCGTAAATAACCTGTGTTCTATTCCCACGTTCAGCTACATATTCACACAGCATGGTCATAGAGATAAGAATAAAGCAAATAACAAAAACTATGACTTTTTTTTTTTAAATATCTATTGAACATTATGATTCAAATGAATGATATTTTCATTACTCATGTAACTTATTACATCTACAAATAAATAATCATAAATCTTAGTATTAGAGCATGAATTTAATGCGTTTTATTTGAAACATGTATAGAATACTATGTTAATATCAAAATGAATCAAATGCGATGATGTATGATCGAATCTCTCGGTCTGTTATGGCAATGTATCGATTGTGGAGGAGTTGAACCAGCAAAGAGACCGCGACGGCTCTTAGTACCGGACCTCCACCCGCGACGGCCACACAACTTCTTATACTCAAAGCACATCAGTTACTCGTGACAATGTTTGGTCTCCCGCCTTCGTATCGGGAAACAATTGATCAGGTTCATATAATGATAAAAGTAAATACACATGAGTTTCTACAGAATGACATGGCTACTAATTCACTTATTACAATTTCTTTATTATTATATTCAAAATCCTATCCTATATTAAATTGTTCTTTTTTTACATTGCATAGACATTTATTATTTCTATTAAAAGCGTCTACTAATAAAGTATATTCTACTACAATAACATAATAATTTTTTTTTTCAAATAAAATATGAATTTATTAAGCTGGCATTAACATGATAAAAAGAACACAAACGAAGAATTTTTATTTTCAATATCAACTGTCCTTTTAATAAAACTTTTCGTGATGTTTTAAAAATAAAATGACTGTACTTTTTCCTTTAAATATATTATACACTTTTCCATTCCTTTCTATCCACTGTTAACCTCTTTACAATATAAATATTACATAAACCCATCATCCTTGATTATTTGTTTCATACATTCTTATTTTTGTTTTCTTTTGCTGATATTACCATATATACTTCAATCTAAAATCAAATCAATTAACCATCCTTTCAGCTGTCTTCTTCTTTTTACATGATTTTGACACAAAACTATTTTCACCTCTACGTCATCTTGAAAATCTTCAAAATTTGTTTGAATTTTAAGATTCAAACAAAAAATTCCATGATTTGTGTTTTTCATCCTCACATTTTAATATTTGACTGCTCATTAGTTCATTAGTTTTACTTTAGTCTTACTTAATTTCAAAATTGAGTAATTTCTACATAAATGAATTAATATAGAAAACAAATAAGTCAGGCTACATTCTTGTCGCATAACTTTCTGGACTGAATCTTGCCTTTCTTTAAGTTCTATTCTTTTTATACCTACTTAATTCTTATAAGATGCATAATATCTCTTCTTTCTATATTTTTCAATCCTACATTCTTTAAAATTGAAAACACTTTTTTAAGAAATAGTTTTGATTGTCTACAGATGATATCTACGAATATAGGTTAGTTATTTCATCTACTTTTTTAAAAAATTAATAGCATTATGTTTTTTCTTTCCCAAAATAATATAACAAGGCAAAGATTTCTATAAATTATAAAAATAAATTTTTTTAATATCTTCTTATAAATTTATGCATAAATATTGATCAGTAATAATAATACATTGGAAAAAGATTACTACAGAAATGTATAAATGTGCTTCTCCATGGATAAAAAAGGAACTGAATTAGCACTTACTGGATGGATTAAGGAATACTCGAGTTCCCCCCCCCCGAGGGGAATAACGCCCGCCAAGTGACATTACCGGTTGCCACACCACCCCCTCCGTTCCTAGCCCTGA
>JAAAKQ030494399.1:0-21055 GCA_010016005.3 Zanna intricata
GACCGGGATTCGAACCCGGGACCTTCCGGATGAAAAGCCGAGACGCTACCACTCGGCTACGGAGGCCGGCATATATAGAAATTACTTACAGCCGAAAGTTTATAGACTTTAGTCCGAACATTAATCAGAATACTGATAAAGAGACATGTCTGATAATTAAAATTACAAATGTACATTTTTCTAATTACTGGTTAAACATTGTCACAGATGAAACAAAACACAAAGAAAAAAATTATCAGGATTTTATCAAAAAAAGGATTTTTAAAAATTGCTAAGTAAATTATGAATGGTTAGATTTACGTTAAAATTTTACCTGATAAAAATTTGCTATAATATTATTAATACATATTAAGGGGATTTTAAGATTATTAAAAAAATAAAGCATTTTTATTCAAAATAGTAATATAGACCTGATTTTTTTTTTGTCCCAATTTGTAAGTACCGTACTTGACAAATAGTTCATCCAGTAGTAAAAATCTGATTTAAAATTATTGGTACTCTCTTTTTCTGTTTAGCCTCCGGAACTACCGTAAGGTATTACTTCAGAGGATGAATGAGGATGATATGTATGAATCCGAATGATGTGTAGTCTTGTACAATCTCAGGTCTACCACTCCTGAGAAGTGTGGTTAATTGAAACTCAACCACCAAAGAATACCGGTATCCACTATTTAGTATTCAAATCCGTATAAAAGTAACTGTCTTTACTAGGATTTGAATCTTAGTACTCTCGACGTCGAAATCAGCTGATTTGCGATGTCGCGTTAACTACTAGACCAGCCTGGTGGGCTAAAATTATTGGTACTGGATCGCTTATAATGAATTTTTAGTTCATGTTCATACAAAATATCAACAGAATCTTTTTTTTTCATCAGCCCTTAAAATGTTTACAAAATATACTACTTAGGGATGAGAGTTTTAGGAATAACTCATGGACACGTAACATGAAATCTTATTTGCTTAATATGACTGCAAATTTTGAAGATATAGTTTAAAAATATTTAAGCATAAATTTTGAATATTTAACCAGGATGATTGCTGTAAGGTAATCATAAGAAAATATGTGAACTACATCGTACATTTGTATCCTAATATATAGTTACATTAAACATGATTAAGAAAAATATATAACCGAGTGAAAAAGCTATACTGACAAATAATCAGTCAATAGTAGCCACGGTATTAATAATGACTTAACTTGTTTGTGATCAAAGATGATTGTTTCAATCAAACTAATTTTCCATGGTGTTTACCTGTTAAAAAAATTCCTAATAATTAATTTACATTGTTTTCTGATATAAATTAAAAGGTCCAGAACGTAATCCCTTGTAGTCTTTTTCAATCCTCATTGGAAAGTATTTACATTTTTTTTTCAAACTGACATTGAATTAATGCTTGAATCAAAGTTTATCAAAACATCATTTTATGTGGTGTGTCTTCTAACCATAATCTTCATTCCTTTTGTAGATACATTATTTTCTCAAAATACTCTGTCTAGGTATGCGGGTCTAGTGAGTATCATAGGGGTATGGTAGTTTAGACTGTTGACATACCCAACTAGATAAACCGCATTTCATCTGTGAAAAATGTTTGATCTTAAATTCCAGTGTTGCCTCTAATGAATTTCTTGAACCGCTGGTAGTAGTGAATCCTTTTAGCATAATCAGCTCATGGAAAATCTGCATTCAATATGGTTAACATTTCAGCATTCTCCTCACTGCAGTGTAAGCTGAATTTAGTGAAATGTTCTTTTCCCAGCTAAGTCTCCACAAATATTCATGAGAACTTGTAACTGCTGCTTTAATGTCCTGTACAACCTGTGTCATTAAAACTGATGACTGACTGAGTCAGGTCTGATCTAACTCTAAACCTGTTTCACAAAACTTTTAACTAACTTCTGAATAACACTTTTCACTGGTGTTGCCTTTTCAAATTTCTCCCTGAACTTTCACAGATACACAACATGAGATTTCATCTCTAAGTAAGTGTCCATCACAAATCCATGTTCTTCATCAGTTAACTGCATTGTTACAAATAACAACACGTCGTTAAAAAGCCATTGCTCGACACAGACCAGCAATACTCAAATGTGCAGGCAATAAACAGTCCTGTACCAATAACTTCCACATTATTTTATCCATCTCACAAACATATGTATTTTAACAAAAATGTAGTATAAACTAACGAATGATGGAGCCTCTTTCAAGTTGAACACTATAGATATGCATATGTGTAAAGTCCAATAACCAATGCTTTCAGGCAATCTGACATGCGTCACTAGTCATTCCCAAAAATGATATCACTCCTCAAGAATTCAATGCCTGGCTTATTGGGTAAGTGAGGAGTGAAGTGATTTTTTGTTGCCTTCTTCACCAAACCAAATTTGCTGTTCCATATTAGCATGGCAACTCTACTGAAATACAGGGGTATTCATATTCAGTCTTGTAAGTGACACCTTCATGTTGATCACTGTAGGGACTGGTTGTGTAGTGAACAATATTACTCTTAACAGAGAAAACTGTGATCAGTATCTCTTATTCCTCAAGTACTTTACATGCATCTTATTCATAATAATGAGCAGAACAGATAATGTAATGTGACAAATTCATTCACCTCTTTTATCAAGAAACAGTGTTTTCTGGTCAGTAGAATATTTATACACTATTATCCATCAAATGTAACAAATCTATTTTGAAAAATCATTGGTTTTAATGTATACAGTTTTGGTTTTTATTGTGCTCCAATTCAGCTTCATTTCTTGAAAGAATTTTATTCTTGCCAGCATTATTTGAATATAGATCCTTCAGACATCTAGAATTTTATTATCCGTTTCCAAATCTTCAAAATATGAACGACATTCAGTGCTGATATTTGCTACATATTAACCACTGACATGTGGTTCAGAATAAGCTTGACTGATCGATAATAATTCATTATTATTTTCTCAGTACTATTTCCTACCCATAATTCTGTTGTCTGGTTGTAATTAATGACATACCTTGGTTTGGTAGTTAGGGTCTAACTAGCTACCAATATATGCTACTTTCTGAATAAGGGATCCTACTTTTGGTTCCATTTCAGTAAAGCATATGGTAGGAAATAAGTTTTGGTATTCAATGATTTCTGGAATCATACTGAAAATCAATCAAGTCAATTTTAAAGAATTATTTAAGAAACTAAATTGTGCACCACCAACCATTTTGTTTTTTTTTTTATTTTACAGATTGTATTAATAGACCATTATGTGATTCTTTTTTTTTTAATTCAACTTTGAAGTGATTTTTTTTTAGAAGTTGGCTAGTTTCACGTTAATTACTTTCAATTAATTGCTGTAATTCATATACTGTATTGCAAATTAATGGAATTACAACTAAAACTGGGTTACTTTTCAGACCATCAATATGGTGTATTTCTGTGTTGTGATACACGCAAAAAAAACGTGGACGTAGTCATCAAACCACAATTGCATTTCTGATAAGTTTTAACCACTATCAATGCAGCATGTAGAAGAATATTATCTACTTTCTGATTATTTTTCAATATAAATTAAATAAATTATTATTTTTTTAACGAAATAGTTTTGTTTCATATCCACACAATACAGTGAATGTATGTCGAAATTGGATTTTTTTTTTTTTAATTGAGGTTGCTGTTTTAATAAACTTCAATATCAGATCAGAATAAGAAGTTTTCAGTGTTAAGTTATGATTTATGAAATAGTCCAGAAATTACATTTTATCTGATTAATTTCCTTCATTCACAATTTTTTTGACATTTTTTGTGATTGAATTTTGATTGTTTTAACACAATCCGTGTGTTGTATTAATTATGGACTGTTGTGTGTGGTTTAATAAAAAAAATTCCTAATAAATTTTATAAATGCTTCCCAGGTAAGTTGTTTTGATATTCCAACTACAGAACGTTTTTTAATAGTTATTTCCTTTCTCAATTTTGTGTAACTTTTTTTATAAATTGTGTAATTTTTTAAATTTTTACTAACAAAATTTATTAGCTGATTTTCATAATATGTAAAAATATCAATATAATTTTATTTTGTATATTTAGCTGTAAAGTAGGCAAAATTACTGCATTCTTCAAAAATGTATTGTGAATGATGCAATTGAATGAAATTAATTAATTTTAATTTGTCCATGTTACTTTTTCTTTTTTAGTTATGTAATAGTGCTTAATGTTCTTAATTAACAAAGAGGGAGTGTGTGTTTATATTTGTGAGAAATTTTTTTTATTTTTGTATATTTGCAGCAATATATATGGATGTATAAGTAATTTTATATTTTTTAGCTGTTGTATTTAAAAGGTATTTCCTGTTTGTACTTAATTTTATATTTCTGCATATATTGTGTACATGATTATTTTATTAAATTTTAATACAATGGGTTGTAATTTATATTTATTTCATAAGACTTTTGTTATTATTTAATTTTCATAATTAGTATAATTTATTAATGTGTATTCTTTTCCTGTTTTGTTGAGAAGAAAAAAATGGTAATGTTTTAGTGTTACTTTTTTTTCCACAAATATACCAAAGATTTTTTTTATTCTCTTGCTGCTAGCCCAATGTTTGTATTAATTTGCCTGGATTATTTTTAATCTGGTTAGGTTTTTTTTTTTTTTTTTTTTTTTTTAGGAGTCTTGCTTTTTTTTAATAATTATATAAAATTCATACATAATTCATAGTTACATTAGTACAAGATTTCTACTTGAATATTAGTTTGACCCTCATCGATGCTACCATCAGCAGTAATAGACAGCTTAGGCGAATTTAAGGTTTACCAGATGTAGAATCACAAGTGTACAAGGAAAGTTGCTTTCCTTTCTAAAACACACATTGTCAAATGTTGACTAGTCCAGTACCCAGACAAAAGTGTAATAAATGATGTAATGAATTACATCTTCTATGTTCAAGCTATATTATTTTGAGAAAGACTAATACCTTGAGGTAACTGAAATTGAGAAAGAGTAAACCTTGATAAAATAGGAGCATTTCAGAGATTGTCTTTCTACAGGTTGATTTTTCTCTTTTTTTGACCTCCCTCTTTAGTTTTATTATTTTGATTAGCAGGCCTAGCTTTACCTGAAGAGCCAAACCCCCCCAGATTGGGATTTTTGTACAGCTAGTGAGAGACTATTATCTACGCACAAATGATTTAAAATCTAGATTCCACACAAAGAAGTACTTTATTTCTTCTACATTTTTTGCTTCAATTTTTTTCTTACCTGATGTCAAACAAGGCTCAAAACTAATCTGTTCATTACCATAAACATAATAATTGTCAATAATATGATTTATAGAAGTACTTGCTCAAAAACTATAACTGTTCTCAAGAACGGAAAGTAAACTTTGCCAGACATAGTGGGAAAGAGGGTGTAAAACGATTAGATTACCCTTTTTCTTCTTGTCAGAGCCAAATAGACTGTTTTACGTATTTTTTGAAGTGCTGTTGACATTTAGCCTTATAAATGACACCAGATTGAACATCTCTCAGACATGCAGTTTTAACCGATGACTTCCTGACTTCAGGTGCACATCACATGCACAAAATAAACTGGATCAGATATTTTAAAACAAACTAATTAATACAACCATTTCTGTTGTCGCAGTGCATTATTTGCATTAACTTTAAAACTAGAGAACACCAGTCGATTAGCATCTAGTTTAACATAGATAATTGTGTAAGCACATTTGTGTTTATGTTGGTCAGTACCGAGTGTTTCAACATTTGTCACAGAAGCTGGTGGTTAAACATTTGACCCAATTGATATGGTTGATCCATATATACCTGAAATATGAAGAAAAATCATCCATAATCGACATAAATAAAAAAAAACTGCATTAGTAAATAAAATATAACTACCATTTACATTAAAAAAAAAAAAAAAATTTAATAATACAGATATACTAGTTGTGTTGTTTAAATGGCTTTCTCAGGACACATTTTCGTCGCACTGTTTTTTAAGTGTTCCTTGTTTCTCTTATGTACACCTATTCTTTGTACAGTTTTCCTTTGTGTATTTTACAAAATCATAAATTTTGACCACCTATTTAAGTCCACCGATTGATGTCAGCTAAGTTCTATGGTTGACTTCTGATTTTTATCTGATCAAAATTTTTTTTGTGTTAAGATGTATTCTTTCACTGCATTTTTGTAAGGGTAAAAAAAAAAATTTTTTTTCTTATAATATTGTAACAAAAACATTTGTTACAATATTGTAATGTTCCGCATATATTATTAGCATAACATTTAAACCAAAAACTTTTGCCTACATTGTAAATTGCTGACAGGCCATTTTGTTTAAAATAAATTGAAACATTTGATTAAGATAATAGATACTATTTTTTTTTTTTGGTCTTCAGTCATTTGACTGGTTTGATGCAGCTCTCCAAGATTCGCTATCGAATGCCAGTCGTTTCATTTCAGTATACAAAATAAATACCACAGTATTTATAGTAATAGATACTATAAATAATAATAATAATATTAATATGTGTATTATACAATAAATCTGTTCAGTGAATATAGAAATTATTATAAATAATCTTTCTTTACAGCAGTATATAAATGTCTTCTTTTTTTTTGTGGAAGAAAATGGTGGTCTAGTTATTTGGCATAAATTCCACTAATAACTGAAGTATATTTTTCTTATTGTAAACTTTTTTCTGATTGGCTGTGCTCATTAAATCTTTTTAACCTTTTCATGTGGTTTTGCTGTGATTATTATCATTATCATTAACTCATTTATTTCATAAATTTTAAATTGTTTTCTAGGATGTTACTTTTTAGGTATTTTCACTTGATTTGAAACCTTTAGATGCAAAGGGGTTAATTGATCGTCTTTGTCGAGAGTCATACTGTATGAATCTAGTGAAGAGGGTTTGGAAATAAAAAAAAGTATATTTTTTTTTGTATGTGAATGAGGATCATTCAAACTTCATCTTACATAAATATAAACCGTAAAAAATTATAGGTTTGGTGTTAAAGTAATCTCTTCTGTTTGTAGCATAACCTTAACCATTTATATTTAAAGTAATGTATCAATAAATGCATAATCGACCTTTTGCTTTTTTAAAAACTTCAAAGAAATCATAGTTACACCGAGTTTAGAAAATGAAATATACTCAGAATATATTAAATCATTATGGTTTTCCCCATGGATTTATATTCTACTATTGTCACCTTTATTAAAATGATAAAAATAATAAATGGTTTTATTTTTTGTTGTTTATTATTTCAGTTTGTCAAATAGAATATTGGATATCTATGTCAATAAACATTAAAGATTTATACAGATAGACTTCTTAAGCGAATGCAGTCAACTGTTGTTATAGATTCTATATAATTTATTTGATTTTTGAATGACATACTGACATGCGGTGTTTGATGTGTAATTCAACTGTTTGATGCCGATATAAATAAATGGTTCTCTGAATATTACCCTTTGGTTTAGAATTCATTTATGCTGTGTATGTGACATTAACTGGAACGCTGTATCGTTGTACTGTTATATCTATTTTTATTATTTGATTGTTTTTTTAATCAAGGTTTGTATATATACACTATTCTCATTTTAATTAACAATGTTTTTGTTATTTTTCCTCATTTACAAAGATTATGTTTTTTCTGTACAACTTTTTAGAACGATTGTTAAAATGAAATGCCGTGGCTCTTATAACCACCTGCATTTCAGATTTTTCCTGAGGATATTTGATTCTTAACTTCTAGTATTTTTAACAAAAACCTTTTACTTTGTTTAGAAGAAAAATTTTTTATTCAAGATCCTCTAAGAAGAAAATTTACTATGTTAAAAATAGTCTCATTTTTATTGATGAATTTTTAATTCAAAGAATGTTTGTTTTCACTTATTTTATACTGCCCACTATAATAAAAGATTTGCTTGCCCAATGTTGCCACATTGACCAGCTTTAATATTTATTTAGTTACTGGGTTTAGATTTTCCTGAATATAAAAATGTTTAATAATTTTGTCTCAATTTATCAATTTCAGAAATTTAATACCTTACTTAATTTTTTTTTTCAGTTTTTAAGGTGTAGTTTTTAAAGATGTCAAGTTTTAATTTTAAACAGTTCAATTTGTTTCTTTGTTTATTTGTATTAAATATAAGGGAAAGATTGTATCATAAATTGAAGGTATATTTTAATATTTTGAAAGTCAAGATTTACCTATTTTCTATGGTAGTAGTATTGTAATATTTTCTTCTACTAATATGTGGATCATATAAATATGCATGCTTGTTTATTCAATAAGGTGTTAGTTAAACTGCTAAATTTAACAATTTATTGTATTGTAGAATAACACACAAGCCTTTTATTATTCTTTAGCCTATATTATACTCTTAAGCCTTTATTATTCTTTAGCCTATATTATATTCTTAAGCCTTTTTATTTTTTAAAGCCTTTATTATTCTTTACTATTCTTTTTAATTTCTTATTCTTTATTATTTCTTATTATTCTTCCTTAAACCATGTCTGCCTATATTCTCTTCTACTTCTAGCTAAACTTTTGAGATCTTGATAAACTCATATTTCTTTTTAGATCATTTTTATTTGAATCTTTTATTGATACTTCTAATATTGTTTTAATCATTTCTTCTCTCATGATATGTCCCAGCCAGTATGCTTTACCATTCCTAATTGTTCTGATTAAGCTTCTCTTCTCATTTACTCTTTTCATTACTTAATTTTTCACATTCTCTTTTCGTTTAATCTCCAATCTCCTACATCTCAGGTCTCAAATGCCTTAAGCTTCTCTTTCCTGTTTTTCTTAGTGTCCATGTTTCATATTTGTGCAGAAGTAATAAAATCCAAAAAAGGAATATTTCAAAAGAGAAAGAGTTCCTCAAGTCTTAACTCCATCTTATTATGTTCCTTTCTATTAAATTTTTCCTTAGCCATTGTTATCTAATATTAATTCATTTTCACTTTTGTGAATTTTCTGTTTTCATTCTAAGTATACGCATTGTTTTTACCATTCAATTTTTTTTGTAGATAATTTTCTTTATATTCTCCTATTTCCTATTCTCATTATTTTTGTTTTCTTAACGCTCATTTTCATCCCAACTTCTGGCATAATGTTTTCTGATTTTGAAATCATCTGTTTTGAATTTCTGTTAATCTCCTAAACCACCAAGTCATTTGCAAATTTTATTCAATTAATTTTCCTTCCTTCTATCCCGATCTGTTCATTCTTTTCTAGAAATTTTTTTTATCTTCATCATATATATGATATATAAGTTAGGATAAGGTTCAGGATAAGAAACATCCATTTTTTACTCCTCTTTCTATGCCAAACTATTCAGTTTGTGCATCGCCTCTTTTTGAACGACTTTCTGATTCGATTAAGCTTCTTTTTTCCAATCTATACTTTGGCTTTTTGAAATTTCCATTAATTTATCCCACTTAACACATTTGAATGCTTTTTGAAACAAACTTACTTATGAATGAATTTGAACCACTCTGATCAAATGATTGTAGTAGTCAGGAATTTTATCAAAAACATTGGCATAATGGATGATAGGAAAAAGATTTGGTAGATTTTCTCTAGATTCATGTGTAAAGTTGGAAGCAATGTAATAAAAACATTCAATTGTATTATTAAACCTCTCTTTACTTTAAATCTAGGCCATCTTTTAACTAGAAAATACCATATATGAAATTCTAATTTAGTGAAATGCTAATAAACTTTTCAACTTTAATACATTTTAAAAACTTATACATACATGCTTCAATTCTCATAAAATAAATCACAAACTATAGGATTTCATTTCAAATTGTAAATTTTCATATAAAATCAGTTTAGCAGGTTATGGTATGTTAAGGTGTTTTTAGAAAATTAATTGTTTTTTTATAGTTTTTTTTTTTTTTTTTACCTCCGGAACCACCAAACTTTTGTACTATATAAGTGTAATTTTACAAATACACTTAGCATTTTTAATCTAAAATAGTCTAAATTCAAAATGCTTGTGTGCGTGTGTGTACTCACATGCATGTATAATTATTTGTTAAAAGTAATTTTTGTCACTGATTCCTTTTCCTTTTTTCATCCATTGAGTACTTTCACAGAGATCTCTTCTTCAGAATGTTTTAGAAGTAATGAAAAGATTAAAACTTTCAAGATTGTGTTTATACCATCTTAGTGCAGAATTGATTAACAATTTTTGTACTTTTCAACACTTTAACTATCATTCTAAAACTATTTTATATGCAAGATAATTATTTGAAAGTTATAAAAGAAAATAAGTCATGACATAAAGTAACAGCTATCTACTTCATCACTAGGATAAATGTTAAGCTCTATGCAAATGCAGGCAAAGTTCAATAATATCATTGCCAGGGTTTTTTTTTAACTAGCATCTGTATCTATGATTATTAGTCATTAATATTATAAACATCATTCAGAAAATCCGGATCCAATGTTACTTCATTCAGTTGCTCTGTAAGAACCATTTTATAAAATGTATAGGATTTTTACACTTTATCAATCACAACTCTTCAGTTTTCTGAATGCACCTTTATGAAACGGTTTAGGAGTTGTGAAACATGAATTATTTATTTTAATTTTATTATGTTCATTTTTTTTAACTTATTCTTCTTTTATTTGATATTTACTTTTATAACTAGCTGGCCTGTCTAGCTAGAACCTGGGTTCTTAGGGTCCAGGTTAGCCCAGATGAACAGTAGAGCCAGCTCAGGGCCACGGGGCCTACCCCAGGGCTGCATAGATCACTTCACTTGCCTTTCTTGTGTTGCAGGGGGATGGTGCCTTGGACAAGTGCAGACCTTGCTTTGGTTGCCATTCCCGTCTACCCTAAGGGCTCTGCCCCCTGGATCCCTGCACTATTCATTATTCTCATGATTGTGAGAATAATACTGATCAATAACAGATAAAGTATTCAGGCTTTATAAAAATTGAAAAAAAAAACTAAATTACAAAAGACAGAATAATAGTAGCTATGGTAACTAAAGTAAACATATCTTTGACAATGAAAAATTCATAACTTATTTCTTTGCCATAGAGGTAGAAATATAATGGTAAAGTAAAAGGATTAATTTATTTTTTCCTTAATGAATATCTTTAATTTACAACTTCAGCCTTCTTGGGAGTGAAGAAATAATTAATATTTTTAATATTTCAATCTTCAAAGATTCCTTTGAAGATTGAATCTTTCTTCAAATTAACTGAGGCCCTAGAAGATTCTAGATCCCTAAAATCTTCTAGGGCCTCAGTATCTGGCTTAAAATTTACCATGGTTTAATATGAATGTATCCTGAAAATTTAAAAGCAATTGCTCAGTTAGTTCTTTGAGATTTTTTAAGGTGAAATATATGTAAAAATCTTTCTCAGTTATGGCAAGAAACATGAGTAAAAATTTGGTTATGATTGAAAGAGTAGTTTTTTTGTACTATTTTTTCTAAAAAAAATTTTTAGTATTTTTGTAACAAAGAAAAACTCTTCTTTATACAGTATTATAAATTTACCAAAAATCTAAGGCAATACCCTCATTTTTTTTAGGCGGGTAATCCTTTTAAGAAAAAAATTATTGTTATATTTATATTAGAATAAAGTATTTATCTACTATTACATATGTAAATTATTAACAGTGTACTGCATTATGAAATATTTAAAAATTTAATTTAATATTTAAAAATTGTTTTTAAAAAACTTCTGTTCATTTAATTGTTAAATAAATAAAATTAACATAATTTTTTTTAGAGAACTTTACTTAGATTTTTACAGAATGATAATGACACCATTTTTTCCTTGAAATATTATTTTAAATTGCTCTTTCTATTTATAGTAGTAGATGTATTGAGGCTTTCATGTAATTGATATCGTTAAATGTGTAGAGATATTTAGGGAGATCTTTTTTCTCTTAATCATTGTGTACATTAATTAATCAAACATGCTGTTGGTTAACATTTTTTATTGCTGCATTACATCATTGCTTTTGACAACAGCATGATTCATTAATGGAAGCATTTCATTTATAACATCCATTTGATCTTTTTTTTTCATAGTTATAGAATTTTCAGTTCTATGTGAAGCTGACTTTTTTGTTTTCACTTTTCTTTATGTCTCTAATTGAAAAGTTATTATGAGATAATGAAAATTATTTTTTGTCAATTATAATTAAGATGCATTCAGAAAATTACTAATAATTATTATATATATCCAGGAAAATGTTATTTTCATAAAAAATTAGTATACAGATAAAGCAATTTTCTTTGTGTAATTTCTGACAGTAAGTATAGTATTATATATATATATATATATATATATATATATATAATATAATATATATATAGTAGCATATTATGTTACATAATATGCTACTTTTTTTTTTTTTTTGTTTTTAACCTCCAGAACCACCATTAAGGTATATCTTCAGAGGATGAGATGAATGAATTGTAGTGTGTGTGAAAAATGCCATGCCTGACTGGGACTCGAACCCGGGACCTCCGGATGAAAGGCCAAGATGCTACTACTTGCACTACAGAGGCCGGCATATAATATGCTACTATAACTGTTCAGTGTCTATGCAGCTCAAACAGTTTCTTGCTAAGACATCTTGCACTGAGATACAGATCAATTGCTCAGCTTAATTTTATAATTTTTTTTTTTCTGATTTTCACTGCTTCAGTTGTTAAAGAACGTAAAATAATTAATTCTTTTGTCATTCAGTTTATCTGCTCTTCTAAACAATGTCCTATATAAAATCAATTTATAAATTTTCTATATAAAAAAGATATGAAGCATTCCAAAATAGGAGACTGTTATAGGGTTAAAATAATGTAATTCCTAAAAAATTGTAGGGTCACTAAAAAGTTAAGCATGGCAGCTAGACTGTGAAAAAGAGATTTCGTAAAGACAGAGAAGCTTATAGTTGTTTTCATAGGCTGCTATTTACTCTTCTCACTGAAAAAAAAACTTAGAACTTAGTCAGACCTTTTAAAAGTTGATTCTTAAGCTTCTAATTCCTGCTCTGAATGAATTGTGTATTTGGTATGGTAGAATACTTGAGCTTAGATTTGCTGATACTTTCTCATAATTAGAAATAAAAATGATTGATGTATTACAATCTTAGAATCTAATAATAATAATTTGATAGCCTGTAGTGCTTGATTGGGGGATTAGAAAGATCTGTTTAAATGATAGGCTCTTCAACCATTAGGTTTGTTGTGTTACCACTGGACAGGAAATCTGAGTCTCCGAGTTGATCCATAGGTATCCCCTACCAGATAACACCAATGATAAACTGGGTCAGATACTGACACGCTCAACATTGAGATTCTTGCATGGTAAACTTACATTGACAGAACTTATAATGGGGGAGAAGGGATCAAGGATTGGAAAATGGATGAATGGGAAAAAAATGATCTACCCATTAAAATAGTTTACATTTTGCCCAGGACCCAGCAATAGTGCATACTAAATTATCCATTAATGAGAGTTGTACTCCAGGACAGCTTTTATAATGTAAGATGTAGTGGCCTAATCTTTTTAGTTTTAATATTGAATAGATTGATGCTAATCTTGAGTAATTTATAGAGTTTAACAGTTTAATTAACTATTGAACCATACTGGAGAAACAGTAACATAACTTTCCACTTATAAGATTGTTAGTTTGAATCCCAAACAAGTTTGGCATTTTTTATAAGCATTAAATTTTCATATTGCGTTTTTGTTATTATTAAATTTCAGAATCAGCATCTGACTATAAATATCCTGCCAAAATTTGAAAATCCTAGAAAAGTGGGAATAAATAAATTATTAACATTGTATTATTCTATGAAATATTTAAAAAATTCTATTGTTTAATTTTTAAATAAATAAAATTAATATATTTCTTAAACACAATCTTACTTTAATATTAAGTAAAACAGTAAATGTTTGAATACAATAAAATTGTAATGTTCAGCAATAATGTAACAAACAATAATATGTTGAATTAGATTAGTTACAATGATAATATTAATTTCTGTATTTTTAGATGTTTTTTCTTACTTTGTCAGTTTTTTCCTTACTTTGATCATATTTTGTAGCTTTTTTTAGTCTGAAATCTTTCCACATTTTTAGCATCAATTTAGTTTCATGTGTGCTAATTCTGCATATGTTTTCAGAGTTTTAACTATTTGTTAACTTTGATGAGATTTAGTTACTTCTTCTGTTAAATGTAGTACAAAGTATTGTGTTATATTGTAAAAAATGTTCGTCAAAACCAGACTTGTCTTGGATGCATACCCTGTTTGTTTTTTTGAGGTCCACTATTACTAAAAAAAGCACCCCAGCTCCAAGTAGAGCCTTTTGTTCAACCACTCTGTAGAAAACAGCCAGTTTCGTAGATACAACAGCCCCCACTTCCTTATAGCTCATCCTATAAGCCTATGAGCCTTATAGCTCATTCCTTATAGCATCTTGTGTGTTTGTATCAAAAGGCCTGCAGAAAAATCCGGGGAAACCATATCTAAGGTAAGGAAATGGGTGGATAGTAAGAATGGAGGCAATCTATCAACAGATGAAATGCATAAAGTGACAAATAACCTACCCAAAAAATGCTTCAAGGCCCCTCCAAATAGATGCCAACCATTCTGTCCAAAGTTCTTCTGGAGACTAGGATATTTTTACCCAGTGTAGGAACATAACATTATCGATCCTCATTTTTGTGCCGACCAGCTTGTGTATATGCACCAGTTAATTTGTTTTTCCTCCATAAATCAAAGAGCAGGTTCATGGTTTCTAAAAGAACTGTTTTAGAACAACTTTTTATTATTCATAGCTTATTTATTGAAGAATTTTATATAGTGTTTGTACTGTTACCTTTTTAGATATTATGCTGACTCACAATATACTGTATACATATTTATAGTTTTGCAGTTAGTCTTGCCCTGTCTGTGACAAACATTTTTAATACACTGTTGAAATTTAGCATCAACAAAAAAATAGAAGTATCTTCAACTGATGTGAACCTGAATTTTGCAGAATTATAGAATCTCTTATTGACAGTGATTTGTACTACTCCCTGATCAGTAGATAATATTATTTTGAGTATTATTTTCTTTGTCTTTATTACTTTCTTATTAGTTTACGCATATAGATTATAAATATTTTAAAGAATCCTTGAGAAGAGTTTAGAGCAAGTCACAGTTTATCTCATTTCTCTTTTACAGTTAGGATAAACCATATTATTGATTGACTATTAAAATATGTAACCTTGGCATTTACACTAGAATTAACCAGTGTTTTTATTACTACGGGTCTATTATAATAAAACTAAAATAATTTTGCTTTTTAAGTATATTATAATCACTATTTTAGATAAATGTGTGTAAGCTTTTATTAAAAACAAAGAAGAATCTATTTTATATGTACTTCATTTGATTCAGAATAATTACATGTAATTTAACAAGATCAGGTGTAAACCATTGTGTCATTAATGAATTTAATTTTATAATTTTAACAGACTTCCAATTCAGTGTGGTTATATGTGCAATATTTTCTAATATCAACATTAAATCTTTAACACTTTATATTTAATAGAAGAAAATGTTATAGTCATCTAAACAGACTCCAGTTAACCCTCTGAACCAGTTTGAAAATATATTTTTTTAAACAGGTACATCATATGGGTTTCTCATCTTAGATTTTAGTTCCTTTTTTCTGTTCTAATCATTTGTCATTTATAAATGCAAATAGCAAACAGTTCAACTGTCATTAACTTAATTTGGTCTACTGGAACCAGTTTATTAAATGTGACTTCAGTCATTTTACCCTTCTTATGCTACTATGTATGTCATTCTAGGTGTGATTTAGAGACATTCCAATTTGATTTGATGAAAAATTTGATAATGCAGATTTTGAAGAAAACATTAATTTTTATATATGTATATATATATATATATATATATATTTATAATTTCTACATTAAAATCATTTTTTTTTCTGTTTAGATGGTCCGCAGTGCGGAGCGGAGGTTTCTGCGCTATGTGGTGCTGTGTTTTCTTAGTCTGTGCTTCGTACTTGCACTTTATTCCCCTATCTACCAACAGACGCAACAGCGGGAGAGTATGGTACAAGGTTGGGAAGTGAATGTCAGTAGAGACACCGGATTATATGTCCGACCTGAGAATAATACATCAATTATAGCATCTGCTGATCTATGCCATACAACATCCACTTATCCTTTGTTACTACTAGTTGTTGTTTGTTCTTCTGTACCTCATTTCGATAGGAGGAGTGCTATTCGTGAAACGTGGGCTTCCAATCTTGATCCTGACATAAGAATTGCCTTTCTTCTTGGTGGAACAGATAATATTACTCTTCAGGTACCCTGTTGTATATTTATAAATTTATATATTCACTTTTTAATGTATTTTCAAATTTAAACTAAATTTACAATTTATTTTGTATACAATTCTTGAAATTGCACCTAAGAATATCTAGTAGTATTTTTCTGGGCAAAGTATGTATTTCTCTTATTGATTTTTAGTAATTATAAATGTAGGTTCATCATACCTACATCTTTAACACTTCTATAATATATGTGTGCATGCTTGTTTTGTTTGATTTAGCAGAATTGCTCCTCGAATACTTAAAGTAAGAAATTGGTGTAGTAGTTCTCTATTATGGCTTTTATAAAAGAAAATGACATCACATCGCTTCACCGTCATTTTAGATGAAACAGTGTATATGAAAGTGACAGATTATTAAATTCTCTATAGAAATTATCCTAATTCTTTTTCTGGTTGGTTTAGTCATTATAGCATGATAAGTCAAATATTTCTACCACTGTGAATAGTATTTGTTTGTTCATATATAATTCAGTAGTCAAGTTAGTGGCTATGTGTACATATTTAGGCAGAATGAATGCAAGGCTTTTAGTTTTCAAATTATTGCTGACATCAAAATTGATAGCGAGATGTAATTTTTTTTTTTTAGTTAATTATATTGGGGAAGCCAACAAAACAAGTGAGTTTAAAATTTAATAATTTTCTTTACTTATACATTTATAGAAAAAATGGTTAAATACAAATTGACTTTTTATTTAATACTATTTAACAGTACCTTAAAACAAGGTATAAGGAAATTTTCCACATTTTCATTTCAATTAATTCATTCGTAGATCAAGTTTCTATATTTTCCTTCTCGCAATATTACATATGCTCAGGACATATTGCAGCAACTTTGTGACATATTTATTGTCTTTTTTTTTTTTTTTTTTAATATTTACATGCACACACAAGAAAAATTTGCATTCTGTGAGATCCAATGAACTCGTGAGTTAAGGATATCACCATATTCAGAGATAATATAATCCTTTTTTTTTCTTCTTAAACGACGATGAAGGAATGCATTGACGCACACGCCCTGCAGGGCGTGTTGGGCTCGAAGCCAGAACGCTAGCCGTCCTGACCTAGCATACAGCTAAGTGGGCACTGTACATGGAGCTGTAGCGACCATGAAACAGTGTTACTCCCACCCCCTACTGACTAAACCTTCCCAGCCGTTTCCCAGGAGTGACTGGAACCGCCTTTCGGCATCTCATCAGTCAGCCCTGAGTGTCGTGGCAGCAGATTAACCTAACCTTTTGCCCTTCTTACTTGGGCTCCTACAGAGGAGGTCCTCCTGGGCTCATTGAGGCACGTCAACTTCCCGCTTGTGGAGTGCCGATGTGTCCCTCCTCCAGGAGACTACCCATCCTGCCCTACTAGCCTAAACCTAAAGGGGCAGCATGCGCATTGAAAAATGCACAAGTGTCCCTCCCCCACCCACTCGCGACCTATCAAACAAAGAGGGGCCCGAGTGCTTCATCAGAGTGCCCCAACCCAGTTCACTCTTGCTTGTGTCCTGGACCAAAGCATCCTCAGCAAACGGGCTGCCTCCCTTGCCCTACATGATCGCCACGATTCGAACCTCCCGTGTTTTTTTTTTTTTTTTATTTATTAGAGATAATATAATCTGGAAACAATCATTTTAACTTAATTCATAGATTTTCTTGTGTGAACAGTCACCCTATCCTGTTGAAACCATATGTCTGGATTGATTTCTTGCGTGTCTACTATTTGAGAAAACAAAAATTTTTCATATTTACCATATTTTTCCTTTTTTAATAAAACTATTATAATGACCTTCATGAATCGAAGATCAGTGATGTAATATTGTACTTACTACTACCTAAGTGTGTAACCCTCGATTTTTATCATATCCGTGGACACACTCTTTATATTATTATTAAATTTAATTTTTTTTTTATTTCTCTATTCAAATAGTTGTAATTGTAGAATAAAAATTTTACGAATCAAATTTATTTCTGTTTTATATAACCAATCTTTTAGCTAGATTTCTATCACTTTCCTTCCTACTGTTCGTATTTTTGTGTTTTTTTAGTAGCTATAATCTCTTGTAAACTAATACTTTTATTTTTTTTTAATGAAGTGATGGGAATTAAAAAAATTTGTTTCATCTTCAGTACTTTCATTTGCATAAGAACATTCACTATTAAAACAAGTTTTAGTTTATTTTCTTTTAAATTTTATAATTTCAAGAATATTATCAAGTTCTTGTATGAAATCACTCATAAATTCAAAGGCGCCGTTAAATACTGCTGTCTAGTGGCGCGATTCATAAACCACCTTTTTGAGGAAAAAGTGACATATTCAAGTCCCATGGTTCATCAAATGGAAGAAAAAACACTGTCTAACAAAATTTGAGGTATTTTTTGAAGTATTCTATATTACAAACTTAATTGAACTGAAATATAATGTTTTCATGCTTATTTTGTAATTTTTTCCCAATTTTCATTTCACTTTTAGGTTAGATCATGTTTAGAGATGTAAACATATTTTGTTGACTTCACCGTGTCATCCAGTTCTGCAGATTCTTATTGGTGAAATGCTAACAAACTTCTTGATGAATATCATTAGAATAAACAGTATTAAAAAAATAAAAATAATAAATACAAGTCTGAATCATTTGGAAGTCTTAGTTTTATAGCAACCATTAGCATGTGTTGTGTATGCCAGGACAGATGTAGAGGAGGCAAGTTAGCTAGTAGGGAGAATCTGCCTTTAAATTTTAGATACACTATAGTATCAAAGTTTACTGAAAAAAAAAAGTTTGTAATTACAATAAATGTGGTGGATGAACCAGCATGTTTATTTTTGTTGGAAAAAATACTCAATAACAGAAAAATGCATCAAAAATTTAAAAATTAAATACTTCTTCAATTATTTTAATTTTGACTTTTGGATGTTGGTATCAAATTACAAATAATTACTACTAACTCGCCTATCGAGTTAATTTGGTATTAGCTTTATGATTTTTGTTGGTTTAGTTTTTTTTTTAAAGTTTGTACCTATTGGAAAATTAAACTATACAAAGTAAGATAACATATTTTTTCAATTTCAAGACATTAATATTCCAAACTTATTTTAATTATTATTAAATTCATCTTTACTTTTGTAATTGCAAAAATAGAAGAAAAAAAAAAGGATTAGGTCTTTTCTAATTGTAAAATAAGATAGATATTTAGTTTCAATCTTGTCCAGTACAAAAAAAAATGCAACTTTTGCATGTTTCTTAGTATTATCTGTTTCTTAAGAGTTCTTTACACATTTTATAGCTATTTCAAACTCTCTTGTAAATATTAATTTTCTTCCCTTTGATTGAATATAACTGAGAAACTTCATCAAACATTTTTAAACACAAAGTTTTATTCTATAAATCTATTATCAAATTATATATACAGATTATTCGCTATATACATATTCCTTTATTTTAATCAACAACAACAATCTATACAATCTATAACAAGGATTAATAACTGAATCCTTTCCATTCACATTTTGGAAAAATTGTGACAAATTTATTTTCCTGTTTAATTTTTTTACCCTTGTATTTCCAAATTATGTTTGTTTATTATGTACTGTTTTTAAGAGTGTTTAGAGTCATGTTTATATATTTTCAATACCTCTTTTTAGTGTGTTGGATTCTATTTGTCAGTCAAGCCCTGTGCAAAAGTCATTGTCTTCAGTAATTTTCAATAAAACATTTTTGTATTAAGTATTTTTGATGATATAATTTGAAAAACTCTTGTTACGTGACTCATTTCTGTTGAATTTTTACATTTTCATTTTTGAAAAGTTCCAAATTTTCATTTCCTAAGTTACATTTATGTTCTACATAATTTTTGTAAAATTTATATACCGCATGATTATTCTAGAATAAATTGGAATATTTACAAATTCCTCACTTTTATGCTAATTTTTGTGTATTTTTTTGTAAGGGACTATTCAGAAATATTTTATGAATGTATACCAGTTTATCTTATCTATCCCTATTTCTGTTCTATTATAATAGTTTTCTAATATTGCCATATTATCAGTATATCGGTTATCTCTTGTTCATTATTTGCCATTTTTGCTGTCTCATTACATAATTTACTATTTTTATTTTTGTTTAAACCATAAAATATTCCATTAAATTTATTGTGATTGATCTGTCTTTCCCACAAATACATAAAGCAGTACAGTTCTTACTTTTAATCTTACAAATAACTTGATGATCAAATTGTTACTGTAACAGTTATGTGAATTTGTAAAGTATTTGTAATAAACATTAGTTGATTTAAACAGCTTCGTAGTTTTCTTTATTATAAATTTTGACTGTTTTTTATCTCTTATTAAATAAATCTGAATGTTATATATTTATTTTCACCTCTTATTTGTTAATATATATTTTTTTTTTACATAAACTTTGATTAATAATTCTACTTTACTTAATATAAACCAGAAAAAAAATGTAAAGTATAATAATTCTGTGTGCGCACATATATATATATATATATATATATATTAAACGCTTCTATTTTATATCCATGGAGTCCATTACACCAGTCAATGAGAGGCACACTATTTTAATTTATATTTTATAGTGTAGAATAATAATTTATACGGATTTGAATACTAGATCGTGGATACCGGTGTTCTTTGGTGGTTGGGTTTCAATTAACCACACTTCTC
>JAAAKQ030494421.1:0-21054 GCA_010016005.3 Zanna intricata
CACATTCATATACATCATCCTCATTCATCCTCTGAAGTAATACCTTACGGTAGTTCCGGAGGCTAAACAGATAAAAATAAAAAAAAAAAAAGGTAATGCTGGGGAAGAGCATAGTCATTCAGTATCTAGAGATTTTGCCTACTTAAGGTCTTATTTTTCTTAGACATATTTATTAACGATTAAAAAATAACAATATTTCCAAAAAAATTTTTTTTTGCAAAATCGCGCCCCAAAAAAAAAAATATATGCTCTAAATAAACTAATGGCTAAGCGGTTATACTGTGTCATTAGTACCCCCTCTCAACACGCTAGTCTAGCACTGACGTGCAATTGCTGCAGTCGTCTTTTCTCATCGTTTTTCTGTTTATCCTCCGGAACTACCGTAAGGTATTATTTCAGAAGATGAATGAGAATGATATGTATGAATGATAGAATGGTAGAATGTATGAATGAATGGTAGATATGAGTGGTAGAATTAAATAAATTAATAATATTTAAAGAGTAAAAATGTATTTCAATTTTCCGCCAATACCGCCACACCTGCTCAAATTAAGTACGGTATGCGACTACTTTAGGTATAATCACTGAATTAAATTAAATTAAAAATATAGTTAAATAAGATTATAAATATTTTAAATTAAGTTATGTGCTGTGTATGTTTGCGTAAGCCGTGCCTCAAGCAAAAGCCGCGTTACGGAAATGTCCTACAAATGTGTAGTCAGATTTAAAAAAAAATTAATGTTAACGCTGTTGAAAAGAGAGAAACAAGAAAAATTATAGTTTGAATCGGCTAACAGCATTTTTATCAAAAGTGAATAATTTGTAATAAAAATGAATAATATCAACATTGCCTTGTTTTTAAACAATTAGATCCATCTTATAATCTATATATATATATATATATATATGTTAGTAGGATATATATATGTAGGATATATATATATATGTTATTCCAACAAAACATCTTTCTTGCAACTATTTTTTTTCTTTTCTTTGGGGGGGGGGGGTGATTATAGCAATATTCCAACCTTATCTTAACTTCCATTCATATAATTTCTATTCTAAGAATATTACCACATTGAATTACAAAGAATTTTATCATGAACTGTGTAAGAAAAATACTTTGTTAAAAGAAAAACAAAAAGTACAGTACTTCTAATAATTTTCCTTTATCTTTCTCAGTTTTCCAGCCATAGAAAATGATTTCCTATAGTATTATTTATAAGTAAATTTTCTCTAAAAAAAACATATAAAATCTTATTGAGCATAAGTATACCATTACATTTAACAGAAGTTAGTGTTCGAAATTTCTATAAAAAAAATGAGACAGTAGGAATGTGCTGCCTCAGTATTTTGTTTCGCTTATTCTAATTCTGTCCTACAGTGAAGTCATAAGTTTTGCAGTGTCTGAAAGAAAGATAATTCATTATCTGTATATCCAAATAAGTAATTCCCGACATATATCGACTAGATTTTTAGAAACATTTTTTAATTTTTGTAGTGTATCTTAACGAACTAAAATATTATTATTTGGATATACTAAACTTGTCTTCAGTTCAGTTATAATAATAATAAGTTCAGTTATTATAATTATAATTTATAATTTATAATTTTATAATTATAAATTATATAATTTTTTAAAAAACACTTTTAAAATAAATTTTCACAATAAACATTCGTTAACTCTTAAAATCATGAAATTATTAAATAGAAATTTATGATTATAAAAAACATTACACTTTTTGAATTAATATTCTATGTACGTCAAAACTATATTTTTCTGCATGTTAACAGTTCTTCCGTATTCCACAACAGTTAGAAATATTAACCACATCGGTAAGCAAATTATTTTGTAAAGAAAATCATTGTTTAAATTTTTATTGACAATTTTTTCAACAATATAGGTTCTATGGCACAAAGCGGTGCTGTTGATGAAATCAACGGGAATTCACCTTCCTGCCCAGAAAGTGCAAATTTACAAGTATTCATAAAATAAGAGCAAATGATTGCTCTGTTTAATCAAAAATGATTTTCTTATTGTTGGCCATTCTCAGAAGATAAATAAGGTAAGATAAGGGTATTTTTAAACATAGCTGCTGTTATTTCTTTTTATGTAATTGCATCATAATATTAAAACGCATATTGTAGTATGATCAATTACTTAAAAAAGAAAGAGCATATTTTTTTTTTTTTTTGTTTAACCACCGTTAGGTATATCTTCAGAGAATGAAATGAATGAATTGTAGCGTGTGTTAAAAATGCCATGCCTGACCAGAATTCGAACCCGGGACCTCCAGATGAAAGGCCAAGACGCTACCACTCGCGCCACGGAGGCCGGCTAAAGAGCATATTTACTTGCTATCAATAAAATAAAGAATGATGACGCTTGCCTAAAATTTGACATATTTTTTACAAGCTAATATTAGAACAACCTGTTTTTAAAACCATACTGTTTTGCAAAATCAAAATTTTTTTTTTGGGATGCTGAGGAGTATTTTTTGTATTTCAAATTTTTATAATGATTTTGACGGTTGGATTGGAAATAATAATAAATTGTATATACCCGCACGCGACACGCACGCGCGCGCGCGCGCGCACACACACACACACACACACACACACATACAAACACACTTTACTATGTCTTGGAGCTGAAAATGTTGTTAAGTTCGTAAAGATATCGTAAAGAAAATTTATTTTATATTGGGTACTAACTTTTCCATCTCGTAAATTCAGCTAGAAAAATATTTATTACACCTTTGCAATTTTTTAAAGAATAAACTTTAAAGATATAAACATGGAATCTATCGGTTCAGTGAATATTCAACATAGTTCTGTTTCTTGTGTAGAAAGATGGGATTGAAGGGAAAGGAAATATATCCTATTATCTCAAAACTGTCACCGTTGCAACTTCTCGTCAAAACCTCTTACCCCATATCACATGGAACAATTTAGAGTTAGTGTTTATCTATCTTTACGCGTATGTAAATGTAGCTACATATTATGACAGAAACGATTCCGGAATGTTTTATTTTTAAATATATATTAAATTATTTTCACAATAAAAAAAATATTTAAAATTATTTAACTTTTTAAAATATTTTTCGTTGCTGATCGCACAATACTAAACTATATATCACACAAACATATTTCAAATTAAAAACTTAGGTGTATTATATAGGTATAGAAACGTGTCTCTAAACTTGGACTAAACTGTGGACTTTGATTCTCAAAGAATGCTGTAAGACACATAATAAAAAATAATTTCGTAATATTTTATAGTTGCAAAAAACTACCTCAAAGGAAAGTTGTGTAATTAGTTTGTCATAAAAATGTATATAATCAAAAAGAAAATAATCGGAAATTAACTTGTTACTAACATCAGTCTGTAATTTGAAAAAAAATACTAACTCGTACATCATCACAGACGAATCGTTTAGTTTTAAATAAAAATAGTTGAATTTCGTTCTGCTATTTTGCAGTCGAATCATATACTGAGATAATTTGCAACTCGTTATATATTTTTCAAATCTTAGCCGGGAATCAAATACAGGACCTTCAAAGTAGCACGTTAACACTCGACTATAATTATAAATATTTTTTTTTTAATTTGGAAATAGTTAACGAGAGTTATTAAAAGACAAGGAGGATCAAATTTTTTGGCTTGCTTTATAACTGGTCAAAAAATAAATTTCAAACATCGTCAAGTACCTGTAATACACCGGTTTTTTTTTGGTTGATGAATTGAGAAGGAATACCGTTACGTACGCCCCATGGGGTGTGTCGGACTCTGAACTTGAGAGACTAGCTGCCTCGAGCTAGCCCACCTTAGCAAGCTAAGCGGACTAAGCAGGTTCTGCGAAGATGTTAAATGCGTTTAGTGACGTGCTCTTTACCGACTGAACCTCCCTTACAGCTCCGGTGAGGAATTGTAATCTGAGGGGTAATACTCCGGTCGGTTTTTTTTTTAAACAAAAAAAAAAAAACACTTTCTGTTCATAAAGTATGTAAATTCGAATTTGGAATTTATATTAAAAAATTTGCTTACGACGAATTTTTCTGAAAATCACATCAAATTTCAGTTTGATTAATTTTTCGTTTTTTGTGCGATTTAAAGTTACGAAATAACTAAAATGTTTAATTGAGATAAAAACAAAAAATACCGGAGTATAAAAACAAAGAAAATATCACGGAGGATAAAGTATTTTCGAAATCTTAAAATTTTGCCTAAAACAAACGTTACGGAAAAACAGAGAATCAATTTATTTTAAATCTAAATTAAAATATTTACGAATAATTAATAATCAAGATAGTTTGTTTTTAATTCTAATTTGATCGCTTATTATTAAAAAATCTATCTGACCGAATTTGTTACATTTTTAAAAAATACAGTGTAATCGATTTAGTTTACTATCGCAGAATTTCAAATCGTTATACGTGTTCTTTTTAGAGTTATAATTAATTTCCTTGAATCATTTTTCCGCTTCTAAACAACTTAACAACGACGCTTGAAGATCAGTTTTGTTGATATAATTGAAAAATAAAATAATATGGTACTTATGTTTTTTAATAGCCACATTATTCAGAAGTTTAAAAATTGTGTTTGGTCTACCACTTATGGAGAAGTCTACAGGGAAAATTAAGCTGATATTTAAACTCGATTCTTCACTTCGTTGTACAGTAAGGTGGCAAACTAACTGCTATTGTCAAGCAGTACGTCATGACTGATAACAAGAATCACGTCTTAAATAGTCATCATTTTAACTGATTTTTATTTTTTCTATAAATCTTTTATCCATATTTTGATTCGACTGGAAAGAATAATGGGACGTGTTCTCTATCTATTATTACGAAATCCTTTTATTTATTCGTTAATTAATGTATGAAAAATCAATGCGATTATATTACAGGTAAGTACTCATTATTATTGTTATTTTGTCTCAGAGTCTTGAAAGATTCTTTTAATAAAAGACAGGGATGCCTTGTTTTTAAAGGTATATATTACTTTAGTATAATTTAAAGTTTTTCATTTCATAATCTATATATTTAAAATAACATGCGTTAAGTAATTCAGAATCAACTCCCGGCAAAAAACTATCGAAGATAAATTGATGAAAATTTGTATGCTTGTTACGGTGCACACTAAGAAAGGATTTTTTGAAATTCCGAGTTTAAAGGGTTAATTAAAATGGAGTAAATGAAATTTACTGTTTTTCAATTTCTCGGTAACAAATGATGATTTCAATCTGATTTGTTGGTCGTGTAATATTCATGTTTATTACACGATATGTTACAAATATTCATTAGATTTGGATTTGTAAGGACTCTTCAAAAATTCTTGTAAGACTCTTTAAATATGTAAAACCGTTAAATATGTAAAATCATTTGAGTCGTTGGTTGACCGACACAGCCCCTGACAATGTTATTGTATGTAAAATGTGACTGACTGCATCTACCTCCAGTTGCTTAACTATAAAACGTAAAATAAAAAAAAGTAATAGACGCGTCGGGAAATGCAAATAACCAAATAGCGTGGGCGAAGCAGAAAATGGGAATGCTAGTATGTAATATATATATATCGACGCCGAATGGCTTCGACGGCTCGTGGAAACTTAAAACCTTGTAGTGGCTCTGATAATGGTCCTTTTTGTTGCCGAATGGCTTCGGTGGCGTTGTAGTTTAAAACCTCGTAATAGCCCTGAGAAGGGCTATTATTGTTGTTAGCTCTGAGAAGAGCTGTCGGAACCGGGAGATGGTCTCTGGCGAATTCGACTGGGCTGCAGTCGGGGAGTTGAAATCCGACCGGGCTTTCCCTCAGCGGCGGTTGGGTTCCCACTACAGGTGGTAGTGGAGACCCCCAGAGCTCCGCAGTGTCGGATCGGCGTCGGTCATCATTCGCCGGCGCGGCCGAGGCGGTTCTCTCCGAGCGATCTCATGCTGGGCAGGATCTCTCGCAGCTGAATCTGCCGGCCAGGGCGATGGAAGGTGAATATAGCGTCCGCATCCATCAGCTCCCTCGGCGGGCTGGTCAGGCCTGATACTCCGGCGGGGTAGTCCCATGTTGAACTGGCCAGGGGACTCCTACGGTTTTCTTCCATCTTCTTGTTCTTCTTCTTCTAGGTTTTCTCCAGGAAGTAACTCTTCTCGCCAAGAAGCCTTCATTTATTCTACCCTGCAGTGATGGGGCAGCGTCGCTATGGTAGAGGATATGCGCGAGCAGATAGCTGTGTGGAGGGAGTGCCGCCTGTGTATGCGCGTAAGTGTACTGCACTCCCGCTGAAATATTTTCATTCTTGCGCGTTCGCCTAGTAAAAGGCATCTGATAAATATATATATACACACATTATCAAAATACATTATATAACATTCACACTCATGTGGGTAATAAATTTATTTATTTTTTATACATGTATGTAATTTTATTAGAAATCAGCCTAAATGAATCATATGCCTTGATTTGATACCTTTTCTAAGATTTTTGAACCTTAGAACTTTCGATTTCGAAATCAGCTGATTTGCAATGCTGCGTTAACCACTAGACCAACCCGATAGCCTTACGTACAGACTACAATCATCATTATTATACTAGCAAATAATTTTTCTTTCAATTGCCATAAAATATTGACCGTTAAAAATAGAGTATTTTTTTTATTTTCCAATGAAACGACGAATAAACGAATCTTAAACGTCATTTTAGTCGCTTAGAAGCGGGAATCGTGGATACCGGTGTTCTTTGGTGGTTGGATTTCAATTAACTACACTTCTCAGAAGTGGGCGACTACACTTTTTTTGTACAAGACTACACTTCATTAACATTAATACACATCATCCTCTGAAGTAATACCTTACGGTAGTTCCAGAGGCTAAACAGATAAAGAGAGAGATCATTTTTCATAAATTTAAAAGTAAATTGCAGTTTATTTATTTTTTTAAATTTATTTAAGCTTACATTTTTTTTTTTTAATAAGAAGAAGTAATTTTTATAAAATTTATATAAATATCGATGAACAAAACTATTTACTGATCTACTTTTTATTTTTACGCTATTTATAAAATGAAAGAAAAACAAATTTAAAATATAGTATGCGTAAAGTGATTTATTGAATTTAATTAAGTTGAAAAGTTTGAAAAAAGTATTAATAATAAAAGGTATAAAAGGTCATAAGAAATCTTGAATTTGTTTAAACTGAAAGAGAAAGAGTAGTTTCGTTTAGGGTATTCTTAAATAAATTTTAATTAAATCACGTTAAAGGGCGGATTTTCAGTATTCTTTTGAGATTTCATAATTCATCTATGTTAAAAGATTTTCTTTACACTTTCTCAATGAAGTTTATCTTGAGAATTTTTATAATGAATTTCAAATATATTTGCATTATTAAGCATGTTTATTTCATTTTATGAAATTTTAGTGTACAATTTGGCGAAATAGATTAAATCACAGTTGAACTAGACGATGTATTTTCATGATATAAGAAAAGTTTTGGTACATAAATTTTAGCGCTAATAATAATTATCCTTAGTAAAATTTGATTATCGACTAGAATTTTAATAATCTGGGTTGTATACTTGTGTATATAACTTTTTTTCTTTTTTTTTTGTTTAACCTCCGGAACCACCGTTAAGGCATATTCTTCAGAGAATGATGAATGAATTGTAGCTTGTGTAAAAAATGCCTTGCCTTACCGGGACTCGAACACCCGAAGTCCCTTATCGGGACTTTCATCCGGAACCTCCGGATGAAAGGCCGAGACGCTACCACTCGCGCCATGAAGCGACTATGTATATAACCTACAACTTGTTTTATGTAATATAGATTAGAGTACGAGTATATTAAGCGACATCCTAATAATAAAATAAAAAAATGTACTCTTTAATTTTATTTTTCCTTTTATTTTAATTAGTTTATATCGCTGAACTTTTCTTATTATATCTTTGTACGAAGCATAAGGAAAAATTGTAATCGCGAAAAACTTGGGTTTTCTGTTTTCAACGGAAATAGCCATTTTGACTAGTTTCGGCGTGATGTCTACGTACGTATATATCTCACATAACTCAAAAACGATTTGCAGTAGAATGTTGAAATTTTGGATTTAGGACTGTTGTAACATCTAGTCTGCGTAGAATTTTGGGCACTTTTTGGGACCAAAAGTGCCCAAAAAAGCCTAAAATCCAAAACTTTTTGGACTTATTTTAACTGCAGTAATAAGCCCTCACTGAGAACTTTTCAATAATATATCATAAGAGTTACTTATTATCACTGATTCCAGAGTTATAGCCAAATAAAATTTTAATTAATGAAATATTTGGATCTTTGAAGTGGAAGACGGATATTGTTTACTGTCTTGTAATTTACTGCTAACAGTAAACAGCAGTAAAATTCCGAATACATTATTCACGTCAAAAGGAGAATATCTCAAGTTTACGAACGAATTACGAAAATTTAATCTTCTTAGTAAATTCTTTATTTTAATATACTCAAAACAATAATTACAATTACAAAATTTAAGTAAATAAAAAAATAAAAAAAAAAATGTTGCCAGATTTATAGCTAAATAAAATTTTAATTAACGAAATATTTGTATCTTCGAAGTGGAAAGCACATATGTTCGAATCAGATTTCATCTTTCTTTTTTTAATTTTTTAAATTTAAATATATTGATTTATTTATTTCTGATTGTAAAAAAACGTTTTGCGATAAATAATTCAATAAAAAAAAAAAACAAAAAAAAAGTAAGTTATTAATGAAATAAAATTTTATGTACTTTTCATTTAAAAAAAAAAAAAAATGTGTATACGTAATTTAATAGATATACAAGGAAGTCATGTGATGTCCACATCAGATTTTTATTTTTATTTTTGTTATATCTAACTATGTATCAATTTAAAATTCCTTATTCAAATATTTTCTCTGCTGTTTGTGACCTAATTATCAGTCTTTAAAATATTCATTTGTGACTTTTTTTTTTCTTTCTTTCAGTTGTATGGAATTCAAAATTATAAACATTTTTCTTAAATAAGTCTGTTTCTAAAACATCAACAGAAATTTCTTATTCTTTCAGATCTTTTTCTGTTTCCATAAATCAATTTGGTTTAACATATTTGTTACTGTAAAAATAAAAAACTTTTAATTTATTATTATTCATTCCAAAAATGTGTCTGTAAAAACGTAATCTCTGCTTTTTAATACTTTATAGAATATTATTCTGTTTCTTTTTTTTTTTTTACGAAAACTTTCATCATTGGATTTTAATAAACGAAACCATCTTTGATTATTGAATGTATGATTTTTCTTAAAGCTTTTCTTTCCTTTTCCCATAATGTTTTTTAATATTTCAACTTTTGTTGAATTAAACATTCAGATGCATACCATATTTCTGGGTTTATCATTGAGTTATGATATCTTCATAGTCTATTAACTGAAAAAGGTTTTTGTCATAAATATGTTGTGCTAGGTTACATGCACTTTTTTGATTTTATTGACCCGAAATTCATTAGCTTTTTTTTTTCACAATAACTGTTTCTCTCATATATTTAAAATGTTTATTCTTATTATTTTTGTTTTTAAAACTTCGGTGAATTTTTCTTGTTCTAGAATAATTCATTATTTAAAAAAAATATTTAATCTTATTTCTTCTGCATTTTCTTTTTAAAGTTGGATTTGAATTTTGGCCTATTTATCGTCATTTGTTAAAATTGAAACACTTATCCACAAAGGCCAAATAATTAATATCAATTCTTTATTTTCCAACGCTAATTTAAAATTTTATTTTTCTTTCATTCAATGATGATTGCCAAATTTTCATAAATTTGTTTAAAACTGCGTTAAAGAGAAGTGAAAATAATCCATTTCATTCTCTTAATCCTATTTTAATCTCGAAAAGTTTGAGATTTCTCCAATAAATTATACTCTTAAAAACGGGTCAATTAATTTTGTTTAAAAATTAAGGTTAGATGTATTAATAATTTTAATTTTATAATTTTTCAAACTGTACGTATATTAGAATAGTAAATTTAACATTCTAATATCAAAAATAAAATAAAACAAAATAAAAATGGGGAAAAAACATGCCGGAATGTCCAAGCGCAAACCTTAATGTACCTCATTTTTTTCCCCTCTCTTGGTCGGACCTCCAATTAAGTATGATAGCACAACCCAGAGAGGAACGGCTTGCTGTAGTGGGTTCTACGCGGAACTTAGGATATGGAACAAGATTTTAAATTTTTTATTAAAATCATCATTGGGAATAATTCAATTATGTTAATTTGGACCCTTCGTACTCTTTGTTTGGTTTAGGTACTAGGTACCTCCTTCTTTTATTCTCTTGTTTTCTGATGTTCTTTTTCCCAGGGACGGGGCTATGTGGAGTCCCCAGTCGATCATCGATACGGTACACCTCGGCATGCCGTACCTCCCGAGTGAGGCTGTCCACCCGTTCCTCAAGGACCGTAATCAATATTAATAATATTTTGTATCTAATATTAATAATATTTTACTTTCTGTGTTCGTATATTTAATAAATATTTGTAACAACATATTAAAAAATAATAGATCCAACCAATTGCATTTCTAATAAAAACGCTTTTGCCAAAACACACCTAACAAATATATTCATAAAATTATTTTTATATAAAAGATCAAGAATTAAGGTTTCAAACACGATGATAATATACTCTTTAAAATCGTTAATCAAGGTCTGGTCGGAATTTGAGCAGAAATCTGTCAAAAAATTAAAGATTGATTATGTAAAAAACAATAATTATGCTCTTTTTAAATTAAAGTCTATAAATAAATTAATTACTACTATATTTTTAATTAAAGATGAATGTTTTATTAATAATTAAAATATATTCCGATTTCTCTTACAAACAATAATTTCAATAATCATTTTCTAGAAATGAAATGATTAAATTGACGACAAGAATCGGGAGAAAATTTGGAAAGAATTAATATCTGGTATTTATCGGGTAGAGAATAATTTTTTTTTTTAATGTTTTTGTATTATGGAAGTATAATTTTTTTTATTTAAAGATAAAGCAATTTAAAAATAATTAAAATATAATTCATGGAAATATCATGAAATATTTTGTTGTTAAAAGTATTATGAAAGTAAATTAAAAAATCTGCTTGATTTATCAAATAATTAACTCTAATAATTGTTATTCTTAAATAGTATTTCCTTTTAATCATAGCAATAGTTAAGAATTTTTTTGTTGATGAATTAATAACAAAAACCAAATGTAAAGCGATAGAGAACAGGATATTCTTAATTAAAATATTTTTATGTATTAATTTGTTAAAACATAACTAATTAATAAGTTATAACTGTAAGAATACATAAAACTAAAACGGTAAGAATATATAACCGTAAGAATACATAAAAATAGAATCCGAATAACGCTAGAAGTTTTTAACTAAATAATAATATTTAATCTGTAACAATTTCCTTGCTCTTCAATGTTACAAAATCAGTCAGTTACTTTCAAAGACATGGTTAATTCAGATTACTGACTAACATAGGCGTTTCTTATGTAAGTTTAAAACAACCTCCAAACATCATTTATCACATTGATGCCTTTTTTACTAAAAATAAATGGAACTCTACCATTTTGTATAATTTATATTAAATAGCAGAATAATTAAATTTGATTAATTATAACCGCATTTCAAAATAATTGTTATTACTATTATTTTATGGAATTTATTCATAGTAACCCTTTAGAGAAGTGTAGTAAAGAGAAAAAATGAACATTCAAGGGTATATTAAATGAGATAAATAAATAACTTCTTAAAACGAAAAAGCTGGAATACTTATCACGTGTGGAGAGACTCCCAGAGAAATATCGGCTTCCGCATCTTGTATTTCGAGGAAAGATCATAGAAAACCATGGTCCAGGTCGAAGAAGGATTTCAAGGTTAAAGAATTATAGCTAGTAAGTGGTTTTTTGGATCGACCACCTCTTTTTTCCGGTCAAATGTTATAAAAATTGAAATTTTCCAGATATTTTTCAAGGTTTGATAACGGACACAGTACATAAAAAAAAGCTTCAAGGTTACCTGAGAATTTTATCACCAAAATTTATATTATTTTTTTCTACCTTAAACGAAATAAAGGCAGTATTGTAATAGCTAAAAAATTTGGTTTTCCGATTTCAACAATTCCTGAATCTATTTTGATTATTTTCGACGCATAAACATACGTATGCATGTATGTTTCTCGCATAATCCAAAAACTATTAACTGTAGAATGTTGAAATTTTGGATGTTATAACATCTAGTTCAACACTTCCCATTTTTACTGCAGTCGACTGGGCAAAAAATAACCAAAAAAAGCTCAATATCGATAGAATCTGGATTTTGATTTTTTTTCTTAATTGCTGCAGTAAATAGCCTTCGTTGAGAGATTTTCAGCGATATATCATAAGTGGTACTTATTTTGATTGGTTCCAGAGTTATAGCTAAATAAAATTTTAATTAAAGAAATATTTCGATCTTACAAGTGGAAGGCCATATCGGTTTGAATGCGACCTCATATACATATTTTTTTCAACTTATTTTTTTCATTTAAGTAATTAACTTCTGATTGCAAAAAAAATGTTAATAAGAAATATTAATTCAATAATAACAATACAAAAAAAAAAATCAGAAGTTATTAGTGAAATAAAATTCTGGTCGTAGAAAAAGTACAGTGCATAACTCGACTTGTAACATTATGGATTCGTGAGAGTACGTAACGTTTTTCACTTACACGTAATATGCTTCTTACAACTCTTGTTGCGTAACGATTCTAGATCAGAATTATTCCTATCTTTGTGAGTTGCTGATTACAAAAAAGTTTCAGATTTCTGGTATGTCGTATAAATAAAAGTTAGTAATAGACTATTCCGTTTAGTGAACTCCTGTGTAATGGTTAAATAAATTTTAACTAGTATAATTTTAATCTCAGGAGTAGTCGACCTGAGATTGTACAAGACGTTACATTCATTGTACAAGATTGTACTTCATTCACATTCATACATATCATCCTAATTCATCCTCTGAAATAATACCTTACGGTAGTTCCGGAGGCTAAAACAGAAAAAGAAAAAGAGATAGTATAATTTTAAATGAAGTGCAGCAAAAAATGTGCATATGTAATTTAATAGGCGAACTATATCACATTTTTTAAAATTATAAAATCACTTTTAGTTACTTTGAACAGTACTGTAATTGGTTTTTTTTAATTTTTTTAATTCTCCTGTATAAATTGCAGTTTGTTCAACTAGTGAACAATAAACAGCCCCCCCCCCGCATTGCACAATGAGATTAGGATATGTAAATGAGATGTTGTGTTGTACAGATTCATACCTTATGCGTATGGTTAATTGAACCCCTATCACCAAAATATATCGATATCCACTGTCTAGTATTCAAATCCGTATAAAAGCAACTATCTTTTACGAGGATTTGAACCTCAGAACTTTCGACTCGAAAAGCTGATTTTCGAGTCGACAGTTAACTGATTTCAGATGAAAATTAACTAATGAGTTAATGAGTTCAAGTTAAATTAATTTGACTTACCGTTTTATACTTGATTTTTAAATAACAGGAATAAAACCCTTTATATAATTATATTACGATTTTTTTTTCTGTTCTAATTTCTTTATTAAATTAATATTTTACAAATTGTTGAAAGCCGGGTCACCTGAACGGACCCTTCACGATTTTTGCTACTTCAACCTTAAGTATTGAAGAGAATAAAATTGCATTTTATATCACTTGCAAGTTATCGGCTAATTACATCCAATCTTACAGTATTATTAAATATTGCAAAAAAAATATTTATTAAAAAAATTTTATTGTAGCAAATGATTTTTTTTTTTTTAACCTCCGGAACAACGGTAAGATATTAACTTCAGAGGATGAATGAGAATGATATATATGAATGTGAATGAAATGTAGTCTTTTTTTTTTTTACAATCTCAGGTCGACCACTCCTGAGAAGTGTGGTTAATTGAAATCGAACCACCAAAGAACGCCGGCCTCCGTGGCGCGAGTGGTAGCGTCTCGGCTTTTCATCCGGAGGTCCCGGGTTCGAATCCCGGTCAGGCATGGCATTTTTCATATACGTTACAATTCAGTCATCTCATCCTCTGAAGATATACTTAATTGTGGTACCGGAGGTTAAAAAAAAAATCACCAAAGAACACCGGTCTTCACTGTCTAGTATTCAAATCCGTATAAAAGTAACTACCTTTACTAGGATTTGAACGTTAGTACTCTCGATTTCGAAATCAGCTAACTTGCGATGTCGCGTTAACTACTAGATCAGCCCGTTATCTACTAGACCAACCCGTTAACTACCAGAAACCAGCCCGGTGGGTGTAGCAAATGAATTAATGATTAATGTTCTTACGTCCTATACATTGAGTGTACTTTAAAGAGTGTGGAAAGCCGTTTGTCTAACTAAACTAAATGCATACCGTGTCTATATCTTACAGAAAGTAAAACATAATATTTATTCTTTCATCCGTTAAACTTTTGTCCAAAGATACACGGGGGAATATCCGGTACGTTTTAATTAAACTAATTTTACCAGAAAAGCAAGACGGGATTATGTTTTCATTGTGTATCCTGAGTTAATAGTTATATCTGAATCGTATTATTATAATTAAATTTCATTATTCTCCAAAGGAATGTAGATAATAATTTCATATTACCTTTGTTAAGCAAATCTTTGAGATTTCAAAGAAACATATTAATAAAATTTTGTACTTTTCAGTAGAATAATAATTAAATGAATCAGAACTATTATTCGGATATTACAAGTAATATCTCTCATGTTTAAAAATATTCTGAAGGTTATCCATACTTAGTTTGAGAATATATTCTCAATAAAAAAATACATTAGCTTAACCATTATTCCTTCTTCTATAGTTTTCTTTTTGTTATAGTACTTTCTGTTAATTGGAAGGGTAAACCTAGTTAAAAATAAAAAACATTTCAGTGCAAAAACTGTTAAAAATCATCCTGAGATAAAAAAAATTAAAATTAATTAAAATTTTATCCTAGTAAAGTTTTCTTAAAACTTTGGCAAGAAGAATTCTATGCAAATAAAATTTTGAATATTTAAAAAAATTATTTTTTTTTTAAAGAAGTATTGAAAATTAAATTTAAATAACCCATTTTAAGGAAATTGAATTTAACAAAAAAATAATGAGATATTACAAGAGGGATCAAGTACGTAAATAAATATTGTAATATTAAAGTATTTATTCAGCCAAGAAATGTATTTAAAGATTTCAATCAGTATTTACTTAACTTCTGAAAGTTTCGTTCAGAGTAATCCAGAAGTTAGTTTTTGATAGATAAACAAAATAAACTTGAATTGTTTGACTAATTTACTTTGTTTCAGACACAAAGATAATAATGAAAACAGTATTTTGAGTAACTTAGGGACCAATATTTTCTAATTTTATATAATATTACAAAATATTCTTATGAAAAAAACACTCATTCACCTAATCTATTAAATATACATTTTTAATGTAAATTGGTTAATAATAATGTACTTTGAGCAATTAATAATAATTTATAACTTTAAATATTTTTGAAGAAAATGAAAGTAATATGATGGAAAAATTTTAATATTCAACCGTTCTTTTTACAAATAGAATAAGTGTGTGCGCGTTATGTGTTACATGCGCGTTTATTTAGTTTTTCTCTCTATTTTTATTTAGAATTGGCCCCGTATAAGGAACAACAAGTAAATTTGCTATTAATATTCACATTAAGAGAGGTCCCTAACGAGACCTCTCAATAACATATACACAAGTCAAGTGGTTCAGATATACGAAAAGCACATAAAAAATTGTATAAAAAGATTAGGCCCAGTAACATGACTAATATAGCAAGGAAACTAAATTACATCATCCAAAAAAAAAAAAAAACATTATCATATAAAAATAAGAAGAAAATAATGAAAATAGGCTGTTAATGAAACTACTCTTCAGGAAATCCAGTGGAATATCAGTGCAAGTATCACGTAGACTGTTCCAGGTGCAACAGATGAAGACGCTTGACATCCTCGTTATTGTCGAAAAGCTTTAGAACTAGGTAGTTTGTATGATTTTTTTTTAATCTTTGTGTTTAGAGCTGACCTTTTAATTTTTTCTCGAACATAAGGTAATCCCAGATAATTATGAACTTCCTTATTTCTAACAAACCACTGCGCCTCCAACACGTTTCTCACTAACTTATTCTGAAAGTTGTATAATTTCGACGTTGAAAAAATGACTGTTTTCGAGAAGATGTCAAAAGGGATGTCGTAAGAGATAATTCGAATCTTTCGAATTTTTTGATGGAAATAATTATTTAAAAAAAAAAAAAAATTGAACCGACTATTAGACAATGTAATATATACACAATAAGGAATTATAAGATTCCCACTGTCCCTACCGATACTGTGTATAACTCGTATATACATTATATATTGGCTCTGAAAAGTTTAAGACGAGATATCTCGATTTTTGATGATTTTATTAACGGTGCTTTCGCAGAAACTCACATTAACTGCCCTACAGAAAATCATATAATATCATCTAACGTGACACATATATGTTGAATATCAAGATTCACATTCTTTCTACCTAACAACTGGATGACGAAAATATTTTTTTGAGTAAATTTTCAGACTAATTGCTTGCGTCTAAAATATTTTCAACATCATAGTACAACGCAAAAAGTAGCTGTGTTGATTGCAAGAAAATTCATTTCAATCAGATTAACAGGAAAAATGTTATGCGAAGAAACATAAAAAATATACAGATCAAATACTCAGCCGGCCTCCGTGGCCGAGTGGTAGCGTCTCGGCCTTTCATCCGGAGTCCCGGGTTCGAATCCCGGTCATGCCAGGCATGGCATTTTTCACACACGCTACAATTCATTTATTTCATCCCTCTGAAATAAACTTAATTGTGGTTCCGGAGGTTAAACAAAAAACAAGGTCAAATGCATAACCTCCTTTTTTGAAGTGTGTTAAAAATTAAATTTCGTACTGCATTAAAATTTGTTATTTTGCTTTGTATTTGTTGCGAATTATAATTTATTTTTATACAATTAGGCTATATACAGAAGATGATATAATTTGAGTGTTCGGTCACTTTGTCACGAGATTATACAAAAATGTACTTTTATGTATATTTAAGAACAGTTTTAATTAACACAATATACAAAAGAACATTTACGTAACACAAATACACGAAGATTATTTTAATAACTTTTTTATCAACGATTTTTTAGATTGTTAGATTTGTTGTACTTATTTAATGAGATCTACACATTCATGAAAAGACATAAACATGTGTACTCTAGCTTAAACAAGGAAAAAATTTAAAAAAAACATCGATTAGGAAATTGAATAAAATTTTGTAATCATGTTGATTTAACTATTTTGTTTAGTAAATAATGGATACAGATATGTTAACGTTTTTAAAACTAATCGAAGATAATCCACCGTGTTGGTCTAGTAGTTAAAATCGTCATTGCAAATCAGCTGATTTTGAAATCGAGAGTTCTAAGGTTCAAATCTTAGTAAAGCCAGTTTCTTTTATTCGGATTTGGATACTAGATCGTCGATACCGGTATTTTTGGTGGTTAGGTTTCAATTAAACAGACGTCTCAGGAATTATCGATCCGAGACTGTACTAAACTACACTTCATTCTCATTCACACATAGCAACCTTATTCATTCTTCCTTTGAAGTAATACATTACGGTGGTTACAGAGGCTAAACAAAAAAAACTAGTTGAAAGAAAAATAAGCCAGTGGGAAGTTCCTGTTGGAAATGAAAAAATTTGGTGGTTGTTTTCTAATGTAATTTTAATTATAAATAATTTAAGATGCAGAATTAAGTAATAAAAATTAGTAACATTGTAATATTACCGGTTTTTGCCGAATGGCTTCGACGGCACGTGGATCGTTAAAACCTTGTGGTGGCCCTGAAAAGGGCTGTTTTGTCGCTGAATTGTTCGGTAGCTCGTTGTAGTTTAAAAGCTCGTAATAGCCCTGAGAAGGGCTTTTGTTGTCGTCGAATGGCCTCGACAACGCGTTGTAGTCTTAAACCTTGTGATAGCCCTGAGAAGGACTGTTTGAAGTTTTTGGAGTGATGGCCCTGAAAAGGACCGTTTTTGCGTTAGCTTTGGATCCGGGGATGGTCTCCGGCGAAGTTGACTCGGCTGCAGTCGGGGAGTTGCGGCACGTCCGTTGAAATCTGACCGGGCTTTCCCTCAGCGGCAATTGGGTTCCCACTACAGCGTGGTAGTGGAAACCCCCAGAGCCCCGCAGTGTCGGGTTGGCGTCGGTCATCATTTGCCGGCGCTGCCGAGACATTTCTCCCCTAGCGTTCTCACGCTGGGCCGGCTCTCGCAGCTGCATCTGCCGGCTAGGGCGATAGAAGCCCGGCGAGCTGGAGCGGGAAGGTAGGGTCCGCATCCAGGAAACTCCTTCGGTCTTCTTCCATCTTCTTGTTCTTCTTCTTTCAGGTCTTCTTCAGATGTGGTCGCCGATGAAGTGACACTTCATGCCAACAAGCCTTTATTTATTAGAGCCTGCGGTGGTGGGGCAGCGCCGCTACGGTAGAATATATGCGTGAGCAGATAACTGTGTGATGGAAGTGCCGCCTGTGTACGCGCGTAAGTATACTACTGCACTCCCTCTGACATCGCGTCGCGTCCGCCGATGTCTTTACCTTAAGCCGCCGTTACCTTAAGCATGTGATAACATCCTAAATAAACGTATGTAAATATAAATTTCTCTTAGAACAGAAGTGTTTGTTTTTGGTAGAAGTAAAAATAATTTCCTTTAAAATAAATCTGACGCGTAAAAGTACAGTCAGTTTTAGGTTAAATTATTAATTTTCGAATAGTATTAATTATTTTATAGTTATACTATATTTTTATACTGTATATAAAATAATTATTTATCTAGTAATATACAAGTAAATTTTTCTTTATTTAATCAAAGATTATTTTGAAATGTATCATTCTCCAGAATATATTTATTTATTATCAAAAAGTTAAACTATTACTTTTTAAAAGGATATTTATTGTACTTATTTTTTCAAAAAAATAAAAATACATTTTTTTTTAGATTTATTAGTACATTATTAAGAGTAAATTAAGATTTGAATTAAGCTTAAAATACTAATCTAACCAATTTCTTTTATGGTATTATGAAATTCTATAGAGCTCTATATACGGTAGTTCTACTGAGCGAGATGTCTTATACGTAATACCCTTAGACATTCGGATCCATTAGATGTGGCTTTAACAAAATTACAAATTTATCGAAGTGTAATATTGAATACGTCTTTTCATTGCATAGAACTTAATATCAGCTTTCCAGTCGTGATAATTACTTCATTACGTTACATCCTTAAATTAATATTAAATCGGTAGTGATAAAATTTACTCATTACCAATAAAATAGTATGATAAGTTTTAATTTATTTTCTTTTTTAATTATTAATTAAAATCCATAACAATTCAATTATGTTTTCCTTATTTGAATTTTTCATCAAATATTTGTTAAAAACTCATCTTGTATATTAATATCCAAAATCCAATACTCTTCGGTTATTTTTTCTGACAAAATAGATACTTCTAGATTTCACTTAAAAATAAAATAAAAAATATTTTAGTTATTTATCTATTGTTGCAAGCGTTTAAAAGATAAAAACATAATGTTATTTAATAGGAGTTTTCAATCACCTTATAAGCTAATATCGTTTTCTTTAAAACTTATTGCTACAACATAATCTATAATTAGAAACAGGATTTTTCTCTATTTTGAATTTTGACCTTGTATTGAAAATTGTTTTTAATAACCGATAAAATATTATTATAAACAATTGTTAACATTTTTGATTTATTATTATTTGAATCTGTAATCCAAATTTTGTGGATAATCACAAATAAAGATTGAAATATTCAAATAAAAGTGGAAGGGAATAAAAGTATACAAGTATTCAATTTTAAAATTAGTACTATTTCAGTCCGTTACAGTCATCATGTTAATTACATAAAACAAATACTCTCATTTATAACTGGCTTTAATAAACGTACATATAAAAAAAAAAGTTTAAATTACCAATATTATACAGTTTTGGATTTCTTCCCGACGATAATTCAAATTATAAATTATAATATTGTTCTTTATAAATGATTTGTTAATTTTAAGCAATTTAATGAGAAAATAAGTAAACTAATATTAAAGAAGAAAAAAATAATAGAAAGAAGAAATGTTGATATACAACTAGTTATTAGCGAAAATCTTTCATTTTATGATATTTTGTATTTTATGATTTTAATTTTTTTGACCAACTGAGTAGATTATTTATTTTTATTTATGTTGTAGAGTGTTTTTTTAACATACGATTTGTAATTTAACTTGTCTGTAATATGCTTGCTACAAGTATAATGCGTTAACCTTAAGCGTATTTTAAATGCGGTAAAATTTTATCGACTTTTTTTTTTTAAATTACAATTTAAAATTTTTTTCAGTAAATATTAAAAGAATATATCTAATGTATCTCTTCTAACGAGTTTATATGTTATTAGTAACATTTTAAAATCTTTAGTGTTAAATTTCGTACCAAAAATATTCAACTCATTTCTATTTTTTTTTTTTTTTTTTTTTTTTTTTGGGAGGGAGGTGGAAATGCATTTACGCACGGATTGTCGGGCTCCCACTGATGGCATTTTCAATCACCATCAGCAGACTACCGACTAAAACCATCCCCCTTCTACCAGGACTCGACCCGGAACCGTTTAACACATTACTTGAGGTCGAGTCCTCCTATACTAGCCTGAGAACGCCGCTACTTAATCCTCACGACTATCTAAGTCATACTTCTTCGTTCTAAGGATGCTGCCGACAAATCGAGCCACTTTCTCCCAACTGCTCAGGTCACGGAGCATCATCTCAACTACGTTTTGAGGACTCAGTGCTCCGAAATCCTCTTCTAGTATCCCTCGATCTGCCGCCCACCGAGCACATTTGAAAAAGGTGTGCTCGGC
>JAAAKQ030494432.1:5396-21054 GCA_010016005.3 Zanna intricata
TATTTTCAATTTATTTATTTGCACAATAAATATATATTTTATTCAAATTTTTATATATTATATGTGTCACATAAGTTATAAGTAGATGTGCTGCATTCTGCATAAAAAAAGGTATTGAACAGCATTTACCAGGAAGAATCAATGGAATTGTGAAAACAGTTTTTGATGATCAGAAAAACAACACAAAATTATTAGTTACAAAAGAGAACTGTTAAGTTTTCATATCAATAAATAAATAAATAAACTCAGTAAATTGTAAAGTAGCAATCTGGTCATTTTTACCTGAAATTATTTGAATATAATCATTTGTAAATATTAAATAAGAATGCAGGAAATTCAAGTTTTTTTTTTTTTTTTTAATTGTTGTAATTTAAAAACTACCATCACATGGAATTTATTTATTTATTTCTGTTAATCAGCATTCTAACTGGTTGATGCTAGTCTCCATTCTTTTCTGTCTAGTTCTAATCTTTTTAGTCTCAAAATATTTATGACATTCTGTAATATTTGATTTTAGATAGTGAAGAATTCTCAGATTTCAGTAATTTGCTCATGTTTATTAAGAAATTAATATTACTCTTCCAAAACAAATATGTAATTTAGATAACAGTTCACAACAGCCAAGGTATGTAGATTTATGAGTATACTTCTATACACTCATCATGGAAATAAGGAAAGTGGTAGAGAAAACAATCAATCTGTTCAGCTTTATGCAAAATTTAGTAACTGGTTAAATTTTATTATTAATTTATATCTTTTTTATACTTTCTGTATTTTATTAATGAGAAAACTTTTCGTTATTTAAGGTCAATGATAATAAATGAATACAAATTAACCTATATGAAAATTGTTTATATACCCCATCAAAAACCACAAAAATAATTACAATAGACTCTATAACTAATTTATAAATAGATATTTGTTAACTAGTATATAACTAAAAATATATCAGTACAAAAAAGAAAGAAAAAAGTAGGTTAGGTAATTTTTTATTTAAGTTATAGCTTTGTTTTGATAAAATAGTATTAGTAAGTATTTAAGTTAAATTACAGTCACAATTTATTGTACAGAACACTATTAATTAAAAAGTAAAAAAAAAAAACACAATAACAGTTTAAAATTAAAAAATGCAACTGGGGAGGGTTGAAAGACATAAATGAATATGACACATAAGGCTGAATCTAGGAGATTTAAGATGGCATCACATGGTTTATGCTGTGCAAGATTACAAAATAAAATAATAGATTGATAGTTATAATTTAATTAAGATATAAAACAAGTTTAGGTTAAGAAACTAAAGGCAATACCAACAAAAAAGTTATTATCAGAAGAAAAAAAATGACATGAAATGATGATTTAAATAAACCTTAATAGATGAGTTTTATCATGACAGAAAATAGGTTTGAATAGATTTAAAGGTTGATAAAATCATTGTGCAGCAGAAAGAAAGAGAAGAATTAAAAAATATGAGAAAGTTTATATTTAAATCAGATACTAGAAAATTCTACTGTTCTGATAACAAAACCAAAAATCAAAACTTTACAGGATAAATATTAAAAAATAATTTATGAAAACACTTTTTTTCTTTTTAAAGAATCTAATTTAAAAGAATCAAAATAAAATCCTGGCTATTACAAATCATTAGTAATAAAGTAAAAGATAAGATAAATCCTCATAGTGAACAAGGCACTAACCAGCTTGTAATAAATAGTATGCAACTCATTTAACTGCAAATATCTGGTTAAAGTACATACCTGAGTAGCTTAGTCAGTGTAGCAACAAACTGATAAATAAATTACAAAGGTCTAGAGTTTGATTCCTAATTTAGGCTAAGCATTTTTCACAATTTCATCTCGTTATCTAAGCACAAGTATAGGCTCATATAGACATCAGCTGCAGTATTTAATATTAAATATAACACTTAATATTTTTATTACAAGCATCATCAGTTATTAGCCATCAATCAATAAGTACTGACAGAGTAATTAAGAAAGACAACCAACATTCACTGTTGTTTAATTTCAATCACCTAACGTAAATGAAATAAATAAATATTGCTTCACTGTTTGCATTATTCTGAATCAACATTCTAATTTTTCTGGATATTATTCCCTATATTGTGAATATAAAAGAATGGAAGTAAAGGAAGTATGCTTTACCTGTGTTTATCTTAGGCCTGTAATAAATTAAGAAATAAATAAAGCTTATCTAGATCACCAAATAATTATACATTACATACATCATGTCAGACATAAAATTAATAAATGACAAAAAGGAAGCAATTCCTGGGTAAAATGGTAAAGTGCACTTCCTTATTGCCTTGATTCTGAAAAATGTCAAATGTTTTGGTTAATATTTTACTGAAATTGAAGAGTAACAGTACTATAGTAACAGTAATATTTAAACATTCAAAGTATTTATTAATAAACTTGTACTTGCAGACCACCAAAGTAAACAAAGCTGGGTGCATTTGTATGTAAGTAAACAAATGCAACATAACATTATTTTTAACAACTAATGACTATAATTGACAATGATACTTAAAAAAAACTAAAATTTGTTATTAGAGGCCGAATTAATATTTTTAAATAATACTTTCATAATAAATTATAGTAAAATAAACTTGTTTAGCCTACGAGCTATATTGAGCATAAAATTGCTGAGTTTATGAAATTTACGAGTTTTTATCTGAAGGATAAAGGCACCAAAATAAAGGAATATAAATAAAATAGAATAGATATCAACTTAAACAATATTATAGGAATTTGCAGTTTACCAAGTAAGAGTAATTACAATAAGTATTTTACATCGATAGGCCTACAAAGTACTGATAATGGAACCATAAGACGGTCACTTCTAGTAGGCCAAAATACTATGATATTACACAATAATACTTCTACAGTTAGATTTGACATTATTTCATCTTACTAATAAGTATAATATCTAAACTGTATTATAACTAATGAATTTTATTGCCACATATCTAATGTTTCTGCCAAAAATTAATGTAAAGAATTTCGACAAACAGTCTCAGATAAAACTGACATAACACAGCAGGTAATCAAATTCCATGAAAATTAACGCAAAAATATATTATGTTGATTTTAACTTACAAGAAGTGTTAACAAAAACTTGTTCCGTGGATTCTATCCAATTTTTTTTTTTATATACAAATAACTTTTATAAATTAAAAAAAAAAAAAACTTTTAACACTAAATAATTTCAGAGATCCATTCAGCGTAAAAGAAAGTCAGTCATTCGGAAGTTGAGCCAACTCTCATGCCGGTAATGATAAAAAAAATATTTTAAAAATCTTTAAACATCTAAAAATCACCAATTAAGGTAAACGATATAAATTGGGTCATTAAAACAAAATTAATCGTTAACACGTTTAAAATTAGCCAATTAATCTTTACACGTTTAAGATTAGCCAATTAATTAATAAATAAGAAAAAAATTAACAGATATAAGTGGGTAAATGAGGCAAAAAAACAAAAGTTATTGGTACGCGTGTTCAGCAATAAGAGTATTACAATGACTCCAACAAACAGAAATCCATCGATTGATTAATAACGATCATTATCTCGAACGGATTCGATTCACGAAAGTCAAATATCTTTTAAATTATGCTTTAAGAAAATTAGAATGTTTGTTAAAATATTACCTTTAATAAAAAAAACAAACGCTCAGCATGTATAGTACTCTAGAAAAGATTGACTAATTCTTTTAACACAACCGGATATTAGGCCGTTACAGTTTTCTAGGAATTACATAACGACAGAAAGGAAGTAATTAATTTTTGTCGATTCACAAATCTAAAACCCAAGTTACTATTCACAATCATTATATATCTAATACAATTCCCAATAAAATTTAATACAGTAAAACCTCCCCGACACGGAATTTGACGGGACCGAATAAGAATTCAGTTTTTGAAAAGGTTTCCGTCTTTAGAGTTTTTAAAAATCAAGCTAATTTATATCGTGAGGTCCTGTGCTGCGAATTGTACAAATGTAAATGAAGTTAAGACAAGGATAAATTTTTTGGAATAATTCGGAAATTATACTGCATACAGAGAAAATTAACTACTAATTTTCAAAAATTGTCCAGTTACACTAAAAGAGGGTGTTAATTTTTGCGAGTTAGTAATTTTTAATTTAAGTTACGTTTAATTAGAAGAAATATACTTACTCTAAAACAAATGATTTAACACTAATTCTAAAATAGACATGTACAGTTTTCTGTTTCAATAATTTACTTTTGAAACTTTCACTTTCAATAATGTTTCTAGCGGTTAATGTATTCTGTCGCAAATTCTTCCAGCTGTGCGACCATTCCCAATGCTTCATCAAAATGGTTAATTTTGTTTTCTGTCCTCTTCTTCTGAATTTTGGATTGAACTTCTGAACTTTCTTTGGATTGTTTGCCTAAAACACACTTTTCATTTTTGAAATACAGTATTTGTTCGGAAAAGCTCGAAAAACTAAACCGGTTTCATCGCAATTACCGATATTTTCTGGTTCGTAACCTGTGGTTATTCATTAATTTTATTTTTCCAGCCTTTAACTATTTCTTGTGTTTATATCTTTAGCCTCATCTGAAATTATATTTTAAGAAATAGAATGCTTTGCACGAAATTTTTCTAGCCATCCATTAGAAGCGTTAAATGTAACTCCTAACTCAGCTGCAATTTCTTTGGCCTGTTGTTGCAGGATAGGCCTCAAAATAGGAAGATTTTTTGATCTTGCATGTGTGAACCATTTAAATAAAATTGAATTATTCTTCATTTTTGCTTTTAGTCTCCCGTCTACAGTTAGCATTCCTTTCACCCTTCAACCATTCTTCCTTGATTTAATATTTATTTTTTTAAATGTCTAAATTTGTATTTTTTCACAATTAAACTTTTCATTAAGTTCTTTAACGTCCGTTTTAGAAATTAGATTAATACCTTTATTTTGTCCTTTAAACGTAAAGTATTTTTTCTCGGCATAATTATGAGCATTTTAAAAGAAGAAAAACGCACGTAACTAAAACTAAATTAAGTTAAGGTCGGTCGATTCACATTAACCGGAACGTCACCATCCCGTCACGGACAAGCACCGTCACATCGAAGTACCCGCAATGCATTTTGAATGGGACCATTAGCACTAGGAAGGAACATCACCGTCAGACACCAGTCAGAGATTCTCGGAAGAATAGTTTGACGTGACGGTGCCGGCCGGCTAGTGTGAACCTGGGATCGGACCGTCACAGTCAAGGTTAGCTTCCGAATCGGCAGCTTGTGTCTGTGCGAGTCAAATTGAATTATAGTGCTCATTATTATTTCATATTTTTGAGATATGGATGACGAAATACTTCTCAAGAAAGAGCGGGAATATGAGTAACTATATAATATGGCGTCCAAAAAATATTCAGGCAATACCCATAAAGATAAAATTTGGAACCAGATTGTGAGCATGTAAAAACACCCGATGTAAAACCTCCGAAAAGAATGGCAACGCCATTTAATTACGCAAAAAAGAAGCCCAAACCGGATTCTGCCAGTGTAGCGCTAATGAAATACTTAATTGATAAAAAAAAGAGTAATCAGCCTCAAAATGTACGTCATCTTATTGATGAATTTTTCAGTGGGTTAGCTGCTACAGTCAAAACATTTTCCGCCCTACTACGGCGAAAATGGTCTTACTACATGGCGAAAACAGAGTTCTTTGTAGTAGTTTCAGATTTGGAATGGGCCCATCTACAAGATCAAAAAGGAGACACAAGTTCATCCGGTTGCGGTTCAGCGAATTCTCATTGTGAATCACAACCAGCAAACATGCAATCCATACAAAGAACCGCACGGGCTATAGGTGGCAGCTCATCCTCGATTCCTGGCGTCCCTACTGTGTATCAAGACCTGCAGACATCTATCTCAAATTCAGCTGGTTCATCGACTCGGAGTTACTATAGCCATTTCAATCCTAACCGTATAATTTAATAAAAAATATTTTAAAAAACTGTTTTGAGTAAAGCTATAACTAATATGTAGTATTAATAAAAATTATTAAAAAAAACGTATTATATCTTGCAGTCCCTTCCTTAAACACACCATTAATCTTTCTTCAGGGGTAATAGCTTCTCGAAATGTAGTGTTCTGCTTATGAATATTTTTTTCGATTTTGGATAAAAGAACATAAAACTGATCTCTGTTGATTCAAAAGCATTTGTAAAAGGCAATTTCATAATCTTGCAATTCCTTAAATAATGTATGATATTTTACAACCGGTTTTCTTCTGGCTAATACTATTTTTACCGAAATATTTCTCTTCCGTTTCGCCTCATTCAAAATTAACGCAATCATTGCATTCATCTGTACTGAATGTTGCCAATGTGTAAAATAACTTCGGTGAACACACACAAAGACTCGAAGGGACTGTCTGGACAGTTGGGATGATCGCTGCTTGAGGGATTCTGGACGGATAGTGTGAATGAGCAGCAGATTTGACCAGTGACGGGACAATGAAGTTCCGATTAGCACGAATTGACCTTAACAGTTTTTAACGTGTTATATTAAACTAAAAATAAAGGCACGTATGTCAACAGGTACTCTCAACAAATAAGAACGCTTAACTACAACAATTTACTTCCACGACAAAATTACTAAACTGCGGCGTACCACGGTGTTCAAGGCGTTGAATAAAATTGTTCTCATAACTGTACATGAATTTTATACTGTTACCACACGCCTTTAACTCGGCGAACGCCGTACGAGAAAGTCAGCTGGGCAGTACAGTGTACGATTCGCATACACAGGCGGGCACTCCCACCATGCGGCATCTGCTAGCGCATCTATCCGTCACCATGTCAACACTACCCCACTCTAATAAATGAAGGCTTCTAACGTGAAACTTCATTCTAACACCAACTGCCACCTAGAGAAGACCTCGTAGAAGAAGAAGATGGAAGAAGATTGAAGGAGTGCCCTAGCCGATTTAACGCTGGACCACGCCGCCGGAGCAGCAGGCCTGGCAGGCCCGCCGAGGGAGTCGTTGAATGCGGACGCTACATTCCCGCTCCAGCTCGCCGGGCTTCCATCGCCCTGGCCGGCAGACGCAGCTTCGAGAGCCGGCCCAGCGTGGGATCGCTCGGGAACAACCGCCTCGGCCGCGCCGGCGATCGATGACCGACGCCGACCCGACACTGTGTGTCTCCACTACCACGCTGTAGTGGGAACCCAACCGCTGCTGAGGGAAAGCCCGGTCGGACTTCGACGGCCGAGCCGCAACTCCCCGACTGCCACCGAGTCAACTTCGCCAGAGACCGTCTCCCGGCTCCAACAGCTCTTCTCAGAGCTAACCACAACAACTGCCCTTCTCAGGGCTATTATGAGGAGATTACTAACAACGAGCTACCGAAGCCGTCGGACACAAAAAAAACGGCCCTTTTCAGGGCCACCAAAATGTGTTGAGGTTCCAATGTCATCGAAGCCATTCGGCGACAATACATAAGCTGCCACACGATATCAAATTTTATTAATGACCGACGGCTTATAAGCCGGAAGTTTGGAACCAAGAAAGTGACGGCGTTTAATTAGGTAAACAATAGCTACAGTATTGTACTATAATAATAATCATCTACTGGATTTATAATTTGCAAATCGTGGGAATGTACAATCTTTTTTTTAATTTCCTTTCCGTCTTATGGGACAAGATTAATACGTAAAATTAAAAGTAAAATCTATGTTTCCGTATTGCGAAGTTTTCAGTCTTTAAGAGTAATTTCTATAAAAACATATCGGGACTGGGGAAACCGTACGTTTTGAGGAGATTTCAGTTTTTTTGAGGTTCCATTTTGTAGATGTTTCACTTTACTATACTGTCACAAAACCGTCATATGTAAACAAATCTTTGATACGGTTAAGACTAAGATGTGCAAAGTTCTATAGGAGGAAATGTAACGTATTTGTTTATTAACTAACACGTAACTGCTGGTGTTTCATATTCTGGAATTTAATATTTATATTTTATCTTTAAAATTTGCAGTTCAATATATTTGCAGTAAAAATCATCGTTATAATACCGCTTTCATTACAGTTATTAAAGAGTTATTAAAGGATAAGGATTTTGTCCTATTTTCCTTGTGTTCCTATTTCTTTTGTTCCTTATTTTTATCCTTATGTTTTTGAAGTGAAAACTTTTTTTGGCTGGTTGTGCCAGACACTTTTGTGATAGACTTTTGCATGGAAAAAAATGGCTGACTCGTAATCAAAAATCGTCACGAGACGCTAAACATATATATATATATATATATATGAGAGAGAGAGAGACATGGAGCTAGAATTTATATAGCTACATATATGTGTATAATACATACACGCATACATATAGAGATGGGAGAAAAACAACGATGATCCGTCGGTGATTCCCGATACACTTCTCTCTCTTTCTCTCTGTACACTTACGCCAACGCGCATATACATTTACATCAATATATAAAGATGTTGATTCCACTTATCTTTCTTTCTTCCGCTCTTTTTCTCTCTTTCTGTATACCAGTACACATATATGTATACATTAATGCAGTATAGAAAGACTTGTAGTTATCCGCTTTGCTTTGTAGATACGGTTGTATATACCTATACGTATTGTGGCGTTTGTTAAGTTGTTTACATAAAATTAATTTTAAAATAATTGTTTAAATTCAGTGTAAAAATAACATAGCAAAATATTAATTAAAAAAATGTATATGTACACACACACGCACGCACGCACGCACACACACAATAATAAGTTTATATATAACATCTTTATTTTCTATTTAAATCATAAAGTTCATGAATGTATGTATATTCAAATGTATACTACACATAAACATTGTAAAAGATAATGATAATATAAATAATACAAACATTATAGAAATAGAATAATAATATATTGTAAAAAATTATATAATTCATTATTAAAACATAAATGTTTTCTAAAATTTATTTAATAAAGAAAACACCAATTTAATTTTTATTATCAAATTATTTAATTAACCTTTACATTATATTATATTATAATTAGATTTCTTAAGTACTCTATTAAGTCCTTTTAAATGAATAATCTCGTACATTAGAATCAGCAATAGAATCAAATATAATTATTAACTGATGATCGGTACTCATTGTTTTAAGTTTTCACTTATATTGGCCAGTCCTGCGACTGGTTTTTTTTTTAAATTTGTAAATTTATAACTAGTGAACACAAAATTTTTATCTGACATATTACACAACTTTTCTCACTGTAATTTGGGTGCTGATTTAAAAGATGCGATTAAAATTGTGCTAACACGTTTTACATAAAACGTAAATTAGCAAAATTTTTTTATAATAAACTCATTTTGATCAACTACTGGTAAAATTATCAAAGGTTTCTATATTTTTACTTTTAAACAATATGGCAGGTCGACCTGTCATGCCGAGCATACTGCCGGTAGACTGGGAGGCCTAGTTGAGTATTTGGACACTCCCCTGGGATAAGCAATGCTTAATTGTGGGTCCACATGTGCATGCATATTTTTTTTTTTTTTTAAATATGCGTGCATGCTTAATATAGATAATGTTTGTTGTTTATGGTAAATTTGCACCTAAATTTCAAAGAAAGACTATTTCTGAATTGATAAAAACAGTTTATAAATGTTATTTTGATTGTGGACTCGGGGATCAATACAAAATTTGGGCGCCTGATGTTATTTGCATATCATGTTTAGCAACTCTCTAACTGAATGGTTGAAGAGGAAACGACGAGCCACGCCATTTGCTGTACCGATGGTTTGAAGTGAACCTAAGGACCGCTTCACCGATATGATAAACATATTTGGATTTTCATTCAAAAATAGCAAGTTCATAAAATATGCAGATGTATCCTCAGTTCTAAAGCTGGTACCGCATGGAGAAGACCTGTACCACCAGATCTAATCTGACATTCCAAAAAGAACGATCTGAAAATGATATGGATGATGTAGAGGATGTTGAAGAATTTCTTCTAGTATCTGATGAGAAATCTCCTCATTTAATTCAACAACATGAACTTAACATTAACTTGATTTAGTTCGCGTTTTAAAGTTATCAAAACAGCAACCTGAACTTCTGGGATCTCAACTGCGACAGTGGAATCTTTTTGTGTAAAAAAACTAAAGTTACTACGTTTAGAATACGAAATAAAACTCTTTTAACTTATTTTACTATGGAAATTTACTGTGCATTTGTACTGATGACTATGGCCTAATGAAAGAGTTTGCAACTCAGTATATACTGAAGAATAGTGTATTTTTATTGAATCTTTTAAAGTTAGCATGAATGCAGTTTTATTGTATGATGGTAAAAAAAAAAAAAAAACACAATCATCCATTCCATTAGCTCATGCAGTCGACATGAAAGAAACATACGAAAATATGGCATCAATATTAGAAGCAATAAAATACAAAGATCATTTCTGGCAAGTCTGCAGTGATCTGAAAGCTGTTGCGTTACTTCATGGTATACAGGGTGGGTTTACAAAATATTGTTTTTTTTTTTGCCTTTGGGATGGCCGTGATACAAAAAGTCATTTCCAAGTAAAGAACTGACCATTGCGGCAAAACTTTGTGGCTGGTGAAAAAAAAAGTAAAGTAAAGAAATTTATCATTGATTGAGAATGGTAAAATCATACTGCAGCCACTTCACGTAAAACTCAGACTTGTGAAAAACTTTGTAAGGCACTAGACAAAGATAGACCGAGCTTTAATAATTAAAAAATAAGTTTTCCTAAATTGAGTAATGGTAAGCTCATGGAGGGTATACTTATTGGTCCGAAAATCAAGAAACCGCTAATGGAATCTGAAATAGCTGCATGGAAGTCCTTCAAAGACGTTGTTGGTTGTTTTTTAGGCAATAGAAAAAATAAAAAAATTATGTTGTTTGTTAATAAGCTGTTAGAAAACTACAAACGTTTAGGATAAGATGTCATTAAAAATTCATTTCCTACACTCCCACCTTGACTTTTTCATCGAAAATTTTGGCAATTGGTAGGCGATAAGCAAGAAAAGCATTTCCATCCGGATATTCTGACCGTGAAGCATCGTTACCATGGATATTTTATTTTACATTGTACATATGTATGTTTTACATTGTACGATACCATTACTGGTATCGTACAATGGATGAATTCAAAATATAGCCCGACAAACAATTTAATTAATTGTATGACCTTTAAAATTTAAAATAAAAATAAAGAATGAAGAAATCATTATTATATAACATTCCACAACTTCAGATTCATCATAGTCAAAATGTACTTCTCAGGGTATACAAAATTGTAAGCAACAACCAAAAGTGCCATACACACACACTTATATTATGCAACCTTAAATCAAACCCTAAGATACTCTTTAGCCCAGTGTCCGGGCTAAAGATATAAAAAATGTGACAGTTTCTATTAAGAGAATCAATTAATATTATATTACTTAATTTTTTTTCTTTTTAATAAACACAGCAACTGACCAAGTTTTAATGTATGTTAGTCAAATTCAATCTTGCCCTTTTTGTACCTCGGTAGAAAATAGACGATAATATAACCCTTGCCCTCCGGTGTTTAGGAGCAATTGAAGCATTATTAGACCAACAGCTTCAACAATTCTTCGTTTTAAATCGTCCAAATCTCAAAATTTCCTTTAGTACACAAAACTTTTAATAGATCCCTGAGAAAAAGTCCAAAGGTGTGATATCAGATGCAGGTGGTCATGCAACATCCAGAGAAAATGTTGTTTTCAAAGAATAAGGTAATATCTTGATGAAAAGTGTGGTGAGGCATCATCTTGTGATCTTCTGAAGCCTGCAGGAATCTGAGAAATAGCAAAGTTCTCGACCATGTTGAAGTACATGTGTCCTGTCACAGAGAGGTTCATGGAAAATAACGCACCGATTACGCCATTTTTGTGCAGTTCTAACTAGACATTGACTTTCGGTGTATCCCTTTTATTTTTTATTATTGTATGGGGGTTTTCAGTACTCCAAATTCAATAATTCTGTTTGTGAACTTTCCCGCACGTCTGAAAGGTTGTCTCACCACTAAACAACAACGTATCAAGATAAGTAGGATTATTTTCGACACGGTGTATTACCTATTCAGCAAACTGATATCGTAGGTGGCGATCATATCGCGTACATGATCCACAATCTCGTCGCTAACTGGAACTTTTGTTTGGATGATTTCCAGTTTGTGAAATCAAGCTTCCAGTGAACTCGTATCCCGCTGACGAATGGATTTGGATGTAGGAGGATCGATATTCTGTTCGGTACTTACACGCCGTTGAACATACTTAACCCATTGAAATTCTGCTAACCAAAGCATGCATTGAACCTTCTGCTGCGGGGGTCCACATCTCGACTGACTATTACTGACTACAGTTGCAATGCGAGTCAGCTTGCCTGTGCATGCATATTCTGTTTAACTAGAGTATTCAGAACAAATCTTGGGCATATCTCCTGTCGATTGAGCTCACGTTTAAGAGATTACGACTGAGTTTCTAAATATAGGCCATTACTTTTGGGTACATTTAATCTGGACATTCTATAAATATTGCTCTGACCTCAACCCGATTGAGACATGGAAATATAAGTGAAAAGAAAATGGAACCATCCTATAAAATTTTTAATAAATTTCAGAACCATTTGAAAAAAAAGATTTTATTTTACGGGAACAATATTACTCTGTGGAAGAATTTTTAAATACTGTAACGCATAATGGTCGCACCCCAATCCTTAAGGTTAAAAAATGATATTAAACATTTTTATTGCAAACTGATGTACTTTAGTTCAGATGACCTACTAAATGGGTTTTGTCAGCATTGTAGAACAAAAACTGGCACTCTGTTAGTATGACGATCAGTTACCATTACTTTCTCTAACTCTCTTGCGCTGCCAAATACAGAAAGCGTACAGACGTGATCACTGACAACCCGTCTCTTTCTGTTTCGTAATAGTATGTTTAGTGTTTTGTTCTGTGATCCTATAAGTACCACTGCAACTTTCAAAATATAGAATAGTTATACTGCTAGTTTTAAAATAACAGTTTTATATACAAAATTTAAAATCACTTGGTGCCAAGTCCGGGCTGTAAGGGATGATCAAAAATGTCCTACTGGCATTTATTCAGAAGTTCTTGAATTTTTTGAGCACTGTGAGGTTTTCATGCAAAAAACAATATAGGATGACAGTATATCATGATGTTTGTTCTGAACAGCTTGTCTGAATTTCTTCAAAGTTTCAGAGTTGACTTGCATTGCAGCACTTCGAGATGACGATGAACTTCAAAATAACATGAAAGGTTGGCTAGGTGCCCAGGTGGATGAATTTTATGAAGAAGGTATGTGTAAATTAGTGAAACATTATGATAAATGCTTGAATTTAAATGGCAACTATGCTGAAAAATAGTTAAAAGCTGTTGTTTTAAGTTGCATATAATAAAATATTTTTATCTATGCGGGTTTTTTATTTATAGCAAAACATATGTTACTTTCCAAACAGCCCTCATGTATAATGTATACACAAATCTTTAACAATTCATTTCACAATCTTAACAAAAGCCAGTTTATGTCTTGTGTTTCATTCTGTAATGCCTAAGAGGATCAAAAGCGGGATTTAGTAAATAATTATGAAAAACATTTGAGAGAAAAGGACTTATCTAGAAAAGGGAATCAGAGACAAGAGAGGTATTAGCCATAACTATCTTGCTGCAATATATGACTTTCAGGGATACCGTACTCCATATCCAGCAGTCAAATGCAGAAGAGATGACAAATGTATTCAGCCAGTATATCGGCTCAATGCAAAGAGAAATGTTTCATTCAGGATGAAGTAAAGGGTAAGAGGGAGCAAATAAAAATTGTTATATGGGTTTTAAATTACACTGAAAGACTAGAAGATGAAGGTAAAAAACAGAAAGTAAAAAGTAAGATTTAGTGCTGTATTCATATAATTTTGGAATCAGCAAAAAGATTGATTCATATTATCTATTATTTATTTGCTGTTAAAAAATGTTTATATACAAATTCAATAACTCACAAAGTTGTAGAGAAGGGGCACAGTCAAAATGAGGTGTAAATTTCATCCTGTAATAAAATGCGAAATAGAAAGGTAAAAAAAATCTGGCCCAATTTTCGTTCTCACACACATGCCGGCCTCCGTAGTCGAGTGGTAGCATTTCAGCCTTTCATCCGGAGGTCCCGGGTTTGAGTCCCCGTCAGGCATGGCATTTTTCACACTCACTACAATTCGTTCATCTCATCTCTGAAGATATAGCCTAACGGTGGTTCCGGAGGTAAAAAAAAGAAAAAAAAAAAAATTCATTCTCACACAATATATCACATTGATTAGTTTACTGTAAAATTCAGGAACACCTTTTCAGGTACTGAAAAGGTATATCTCATAGATGAACTATGAGATATTTTACAATGTGAAACAATTATCAGAGGGCACAGGATGGTTGCCTTTATACAGTAATGAAAATGATACATAAAAATATCTGATGTGACTACTATCCATTTTGATAAAGATCATCCAAATTATCAAAACAAAACATTTTATAATGAAAAGGATTTCACTTCAATCATGGAAATTAACTTTAAATAATGAGAACCTTACTCTCAATAAACTTTATAATAATAAAATCATGAAAGAAAACAAGAAAGAAAAACTGTTAAAATTAGTTAAAAAAAATATTACTCCAAAGGCTTACTTTAACTTATTTAAATTTTCATGTATAGTTGATTTTGCTTAACAAGAGATAAAAAAAAAGAAGTTTTAAAATTTGTGAAATAATTATTTCCACCATTATTATTATTAAAAATATAACACCTTTTTTTTATCTAGTCTTAAGATATTTTTTCTGTTTGGATTTGACTTTATTTTGGGTCTTTAATAGTCATCAAAAAGTTTATATAAAGTTACCTATGAATTTTAAAACAGCTGCTAAATAAACTGCTTTAAATATAAAACTTTCTTTAACTCTATTTCCATTCTTATGTTTTAGTAGTAGTAGTTGTTTGAAAGTTACTTTTAAAAAAAATATTAAAAGAATTAAAATGTTTAACTTACTTATATTTTGTCTTATTGATATAATATTTAAAAAAAAATTGTTAAAATGTTACAGTTGTAAATAATAATTCATAATTACTGTAAAATATTACTATAACACAATATATTACTTTTTAGTTTTAAACTTATTTAAAAAGCAATTTAGTTATAATTCATAGAAAATCACATTTTACATTGTTTGTAGTTATTCTAAAGAAAGTTTATAATTAAGTATGTCTAATTTTAAAATAAAGAGAATTTTTCCTAGAGTATTGCAATATTTATACCTATACATATGTAGAAACAATTAAGTTTAAAAAAAAAAAAACTCAACAAACTGTAGTAAAAAATGGGATTTTTGACTTGTATCACTTTTCTTGCAAGCCACTGAATAGGCATTTGTTTTTTAACATTAGATGAAAATAATACAGATTTATTTGAAGTTACAGATATTGAAGATATCAATTTTAGTGTGAGCACACACACACTTTTTTTTAAAATCAATTCTTTCAAGACCCTTATCATCTCTGCACTAATAATTTAAATATATAATATAAATCAACTTAATCCACCAAATTACAG
>JAAAKQ030494443.1:0-21053 GCA_010016005.3 Zanna intricata
GCACTGGATAGGGAATCTTGGAGAGCTGCATCAAACCAGTCAAATGACTGAAGACAAAAAAAAAAAAAAAAAAAAAATCATTATAGTGAATAGATAATAAGACGAATCAATAGATAATTGCAATTTACTTAAATAATTGTTTTAAATTTAAAATGCAGTTTAATAACCAACTAATTTTTATAAGTAGAAATTTATAATCGCAGATTCAGTTATAAAACACAAACATGATAAATGTTTTACGTAGCGGTGGAGGGTTGATTTTGAAATCGAGAGTTCTAAGGTTGAAATCCTAGTAAAGGACGTTACTTTTATACGAATTTGAATACTAGATAGTAGATGATGGTGCTGTTTAATGGTTGTGTTTCAATTAACCATAATCTCAGGAACGATTGACTTGAGACTGTACAAGAATACACTTCATTTGCATTCATACCATCCTCATTCCTCCTCTGAAATAATACCTTACGATAATTTTGGAAGCTAAATTAAACAGAAAAGACTTTCTGAAGACCGGACAATTGAAAATTTGAGAGATGATTCTATAAAGAATGAAGCCTTATTTGATACAGAACGTAAAAAAATAATACCGTATTTATTCGAGTAATTCATGCACTCTTTTAACCAACATTTTTTATAAAAAAACTAGGTGCGTGATTTATGTCAAAATGATTTATTTAAAATCAAAATGATTTTAAATAGTTTTATAATGTAACTTCAATGTCATAATCTATGAGAAAATTATATAAATTTGACTGAAACTTACAGTGATCCATTACGCATCACTGTTCTCTTCCTCAGAACTACGACACTCCTCCTCTGATTCACTTTCTTCACCCGCATTTTCCTCAGTCTGCCACAAAGAATCGTCCTCTTTGCTGTCCAGCGTATTCCAGTTTTTAAAAAGCTCGTAACAATTACGCGTTGATCCACCGCGTCCCATGCGTCATCACTATCCAGAAGCACATCTGTTCAATCGACAGGAGTCTTATTAGTCCAGTTGCTGTCAAATTGTGTCTCCCTTCGGCCATCCATTTTGCTTGCAACTTTCTTGTTTGCCTTATTGACGGAAACATCTAAAGATTGCAACAATGATGTAATATCACAACAATGATCTATCCTTCATACACGCTTTTACTACATATTAACGAGACTGAAAATTCGTTCTCATTATCTTGAAACTAAATCTCGTTAAAATTTTAGTTAGTATGTGAATTACGCGTTGACGTATATCGCGAATATAAATATATATATATGTGGAATCTTAAAAAGAAAACAAAAGAGATTTAAGAATTGTAATCCGTAAAAATCAAAATTAAAGTAAATTAATAAAAAAATACTTTAGAGGGCAAATGTTTTAGTTACACTATCAGTGTCATTATAAACGATTTAACACCGGGTTCTGTTAAATCACAGGTTTGAGAGGAACTTCGCTCATCGTAGTTCGTTTATTTATCTATTCTTGCTACCATTTAATATGATAAAGAACATATGCATAGAAAACATCTTTATTACTAACGATCGATTAGTGTTAAAATAAAACTGTAATTAGTGTTAAACGTAATACAAATTTTTATTACTAAAATACTTTGGTAATATTTAATAAAAAAACCTTACAATTTAGTTAAAACAATAATACAAGCAGTATAATTAAAAACTGGTATTTACAGAAAAAATTAATTGTATTAAGGAAAAAACAAAATAATAAAATTTTATAAAACATTTAAAGTTTCAAGTTACCGTAAACAAGTCGTATAAATAATCTATTGTAATAACACAAAATATAAGAAATTTAAGTTAAATTACAACTAATAAATAAGCACTTCAGGTTACTTTTATTATGCAAAAAGTGCATAATTATCATGCAACATTTTTATCTTTAAAAGTAATATATCTTCTTTTTTTAACAAATGCCTACCTTAAGAAATAATAAATATACGCAGCATAAATAAAGAAAGAAAAATAGAAAAAAATTCAACTTTCCAATATAGAAATAAATTTACCATTTTAAACCAGTCTGAAAAAAAAAACAATATTCTGTGATAAAACAGATCTTAAAAACGAAGACATTTCCGAAACTATATCAGTTCGCCGCTTATTTAATAATTACTGAACCAAATATATGTAAAAAAGATAAAAAACGAATAAAGTTACAAAATGTCCTCTGAATCTGAAAATATCATACATATAAAGCGGCCTCGAACAGAACACAACTTTTATCTAATTGCATTTTTTCAAGCGATTCTGCACATCTACGAGTCATTTAAGACAAGTATCAGTATACAGAACAAGTATACAAAATATTGCAACATCTATAATACTCCACAATCTTGTTAATAACTCCTATATTTTCAAAATTACACGTTGAATAAGAATAAAGATCTGAAATTACACGAGTTGTAATGGACAGACTGCGTACACGTATATATCTCTTACACAGTGAGAGCAATAAGCCAAAAACGATTTCCGATTGAATTGATAAACAGGCTGAGGAAAGTAATAATCGGAATTATACACTGCATTGTAATCCAAAAATTAGCGATTTTAACTTTTGTAAAAAAATTTGATGTGGACAACACATGATTTCCTTGTACGCCTGTTAAATTACATAAACATATAAATATATATATTTTATAATTAAAAGTACATAAAATTTATTTTATTAATACCTTTTGATTCTTTTTTTTTAATAACTGAATTGTTATTTATCGTAAACATTTTTTTTTTACAATCAGCGGTTAATGATTAATTATTAATAAATCAATAGATTTAAAAGTAAAAGTTAAAAAAATTAACGAAAAGTTAAAAAAAAAAAAAAAAAAAATGAAGTCGGATTCGAACCGATGTGCCTTCAACAAACAACTCATGTTTATTAAATAAAAATATGAAATATATTTAAAAAATGGCGATTTCATCATTAATTTATAAATGTGAATAAAAAAAAAAAAAAAATCTACAGAGAATGTTTTACAATCTACCCGTTTATACATATTCTATTTGACATAAATTCTGCAGTCTTCTAAACAATTTTTTCTTGTAGAATCATACTAACATATATTTTTTTAAAAAGAGGTTTTAAATAATTACTCTCGATTTCTTTTTTCTTCAATATTCTCAATTTCTTTAACTGACACACACACACACACACGTATATTTTTATATATAAAAACATTGTACATTAGAGCACTAAAAACAACTTTAGTATATTTTTTACAAGGTTAAAGACAGCGTAACGTTAACATATGTCAGTAACCTATACCACCACACTGCATCTTAACGAATCGGTCACAGAAAAAAATCTGATGTGGACAATACATGACTTCCTTGTATGCCTATTTAATTACATATACACATTTATTTTTTTTTTTTACAATTAGAAGTTAATAATTACTAATAATTATTAAAAAGATTTTAAAAAAATTGTTTACAGAAGTTAACAATAATTAATAAATCAATACATTTAAATTAAAGAAAAGTTTAAAAGTTAAAAAAAAAGAAGAAAATGAAAGGAAAGTCGGTTTCGAACCGATGTGATTTCCCCAAATATATGTACGATCCAAATATTTCATTAATTAAAATTTTATTTGGCTATACTCAGGAACCGATGAAACTAAGTACCACTTTTGATATATCGCTGAAAAGCTCTCAGTCAGGACTGATAACTAAAGTTAAGAAAAAGTACAAAATCCAATTTTTTTTTACTTTGGGCTTTTTTTTTGGACATTTTTAAATAAAAAAAATGGACTAAATAAATTGGACTAAATAAAAAATTTCAACTTCTACGGCTAATCGTTTTTGAGTTATTCGAGTACATACGTATACTTAAAGACGTAACGCTGAAATTTGTCAAAATTATTCAGGGATGTTCAAAATGGATATTTCCGTTGAAATCTGAAAACCGAAGTTTCTCGCGATCATAATACTTACTTTACCTTGTATAAGGAAGTAAAAAACATTACATCTAGAAATCGAAATGTAATCTAAAACAACAGATTTATAATAACGAAGATTTTTTTAAACACCAAAAGGCTAGTATTACAAATTTTATATTATTATACTGTTTTTTTTTGTAACCTCCGTAACCATCGTTAGGTATTTATTATCTTCAGAGGATGAGATAAATGAATTGTAGCGTGTGTGAAAAATGCCTTGCCTGACCGGACTCGAACCCGGGGGACCTCCGGATGATAGGCCGAGACACTACCACTCGCGCCACGGAGGCCGGCAAATATTATTACACTGAATTAAAGCATAAGCTATACACATATTACAATATGGGTTGCCTCGAATGTCATGAGTCATTATATAAAATCAATAAGTAAATAAAAAACGTTTTAAAACATAAATAATACAACCTCAAACCCGAGAGTTTGCAACAAATAAGGGCACGAATATCTATCACGTAGTACAGTTGCATTTATAGAGATAAACTTCTTACGTAGATAAAAAAAAAAAAAAAAAAAAACGGACAGCAAAAATATTAAATTAAATATAATATGAAATCAAATAAATACAATATTAAATACAACTAAAAGAAACCTTTAAATCATTATTTTTTTAATATTAAAAATATAGATTATACAGAGAAGAAATTACACTGTAATAAAAGTCACCGTAAAAATAAAAGGAACTATTAAAGTAATAATAATAACAGTTAATATAAATATTCATACGCTTTAAGAAATTGGTAAAACGTTTTATTACAATAAATACATTTTTTAATTCGTGATTCGGTTAACATACATTAACAAACTACTTCATACATAATTACAATCTTTTTCTTTTGAATTCCAATTATTAGTTATTTATTTGTAGCAACTTTATGTATTTATCATAATACTGTTAAATAACACACCATTATAATAGTTTTGATCTTCTAAGAACTACTTATGTCAGGAGAATATACCAGTAATGAGTAAGCAGAGCCTATAATTAACGGACAAGAGATTATAATTTTTTTTCCATAACCAGCGTTTATTTCTCACTTCTTGGAAAAAATAATTATTGGATTAAACCAACTCTCATAATTTCGTTTAACAAAAAAAAAAAAAAAGACAGTTGAAGCTTGTTAAATATAATGAATTAAATAGATTAAAATTTGTGACAACTGAAGGAAAAATGACGCTACAATACTGCTAGACCAAACAAACACAAATCAAATTTAGCAAAACCATTTTTAACTTACTTTTAGAATTAAAACAAACACGGACCAAATTTTAATAAACGTTTAAGAAGTTAAACGTTAACCAAGGTTTTTATACTCTAATAAACATAAATGATATATGAATATGAAGTATATCGAGATGTTGCGCTGAGGTAAAATTTGTGATCAGTCCGTAATTTACAATAGAATATATTGAAAAAATACGAGTATTAAGGTAACGAATAAACATGCAACTCCTGCAATAGCGTTTGATGATTACTGGAATGGCAATAGGAAAGAAAACAAGAAGCGGCTGCAGTTTTTTGTTGTCAAAGCAATACAATCTGAATCAAACGTTATAGCTTCTTTAAAGACAATCTAATTCATGCAATAATTTTATTCAACAGAAATAAATTAACACACCTTGAATGAAAATTATATTTAAAAATTTTTTAAATAAATAAAACTAACAATCTTAAATGAACAAGTTCATTTATTAATTTCATACATATAATGACATTAAACGTTAGATAAAACGTAAACTATCTATTTGCGTACCGATTCTTATCGACTCATGAACATGCTTGTTTGTTCAAGTATTAATTTTATCTTTCAATCACTGCAAAAAAAACAAATAGAAAAGAATTAAATCTTACCAGCAATAGTATATCTGTCCATGTAGTTAATTAAATTCACGAAACACAATACAGCTACAGTTAACCAGTCGCGACCCGTAATATGATTTTGTTTACCGCCAATCATGTGAGGAGATGAGTCGTTTCCGTCAGCTGATAACGGTGGCACAATAGCGTCAACACTGTCACAGTCATCACCATTCATCAAATGTTGATGAGAATTATTAGTCGGAATACCTGATGGTTCCATGTTTAATATTTTTAAAGAATGTTTATCTACGAACTTCTGTGCTGGCATGAGTAAGTATAAAATCCACCTAATACGTCACAACAGGGGCAAACCACACGATTAACTAAACAACGATACCTGCCTGCGGCATCCATTGCGGCTGACGTAACTCACACACGTGACAAGATCAGGTTAGCCAACATTTTCATATTTAAACTAACTTGGTAAATTTAGTTGTTTTCAATAAATTTCTAAAGTTTACTAATATTATTCTACTCTGAGATAATAATAGTATCATATTAAGTTCTTAGCATGCATTAAAATTAGTTTAATATCATTAGTATTTATTGTAGCACGACTATCATTATATATTCGTAACGTAGTAAGTTTATCCGTAGAAAAGATTATAGAGCATTATTTAAATTTTATTTTGTTTTATATTTATAATTTATATGGTATATTATTTATATTTTGTTCATTATTAGAAAAAATATTAAATATTTTTTTGTATTTTAATCAGCTACATTGTAAATAGAGAGAAGGTCAAATTATCAGTGGCCGATTAGCAGGTTATGCTTCATAGGTTATATGCCTTTACTTATTTACCAACAGTTTAACATGTAATATGTATGTGAATTTAACTCACAGTACCTATGAAAGTTGTTGATAGATATTTGTATTAAGTGTTAATTTATTACTATTTTTGACGTTGGCATGCGATGTTAAATACCTTTACAATTGTTTACTTTTTTCTTGGTTGACAATGTCAACTGTCATTTACTTATTATTTTATTGGAAGAAATAGATAACACTATTTGTTGATATTGCGTAATTGTAAGTATTATAAAAATAATTGTTCATATTATATGTTTCCAAATTTCGTTATTCTCAAAATCATTAAATAAATTTAAAACGGTTTCCTGGTTTTGAATTATTTTTTGAAAAATTTACTCTTGACAGTCGTATTTTTACTGATATCTACAGATAATAATGTGGTTAATTAACGTTAAGCAGCTAGTTGTTTATTACAGTGTCAATTCATTTTGTTTTGATGTTAGTTATAATTCTGGTGCTTAACTTCTAGTTTTCTAATATTTATGTTCTTTTTATTTATATTATTATTAAGAACGAGATTTTGGGTTTTATTTAATGTGTACTGGAAAATTCAATACTTTTACTCATTTTAATTTGATTTCATAGTAAACAAAAAAAAGTGCATCGGCAGGAAAATGTGTTTGGAAAAATCCTTTCTTATTACTTTGGGGAACTTTCCTAAGTTATTAATCACAGGAAAATCTTTTTGTCCATCAATGCTTATCCTGTCCACATAGCTGTGGATTCCAAATAGAATAAATAAAAAAATCAGCCTAATCTCTCCAGTAGAATGTATGGATGGACTGTAAATAGGTTTTGAGCACACAGTTTACCTGTGATAGGAAGGGAAAGAGAAAAATAATGGGGTTGGGGGTGAGGCTTGTTATAAATGGAAAAAATTTTAGCAAATTTTTAAAAAAACTTTTTAAATATTACTTAATAACAACTCTGGAAAGAAGCATAGGTCCAGTAGATTTTTACCAAATTTTTAAAAATATATAACATTACTTTGTAATAATAAAGCAGCAAGGGTCCGAAGTGTTGTTAAATTATTTGTGGGTTTATAGGTTGTTTGTGAGCATGTGTTCTAAGCTGAAAGAGAGTTTTTCTAGATTGTTGGAAATAGGAAGCTCCTGCAAAAAGTATGAAGAGTGGCTGAAATGTACCACTGAAACGTAACGAGAAAGAAGCACAAAGTGATAGGTGCTGTGATCCTGTAGTTTCATTCCCCAACTAATATTTCAAAACTCGTTAACCCACACGATTTCATTTTATTTCGGTCACCATTTCTATGGAGTTGAGTACATCTATTATGTCAGTGCTTCTAAGTCCTCTTGCTGTGACCAAATTTTAACAGAAAAAGTAAACGCTAGTGACAGTCATTGTTGTCTTAAAAAACTCAATTATAATGATGAAGAGATGTTGATCAAAGTACCATGAGTAAATGGCGTAGTAAAATTTCATGAATCAGATGCTGGTAAAGCAGCTATTGAGAATGAACCCCTCATTGGTCGATTGTGGTGAAAACTGCCAAAAGAAGGTGTGAATTGATTCAAAATGACTCTTGCATCTCACAACAGTGCATCGCTTCCCTGAAAAGCATATCAAAAGAGTAAATAGGACACTTTGCACAACTGGGCTATTATAAAATCTATTCTGGTGAGTACCACACAAACTCGCAGAAAATAACAACTAACAACAGGAGTATTGTAAACTGCTTCTGAAATGTTATCATAACTAGGTAGGTGACTTTGTTTTCAATATTTTGATGAAAGGTGAAACGTGGGGCATCATTACAACACAGAAGAAAAAACAGCAGAGCATGGAATACTGCACCATGGTTCGCCTCAACGAAAATTATTCAAAACAAACTACTACAAAATAATTCTCATAACAATATTCTGCAATTTCAAACATGTATGAGACTTGACTATTTAGAAACTGGATCAACTCTAAATTGATACATACAGACATTAGAACACTTAGGAAATGTGTGTGTTTGTTCAACAATCCACCTAGCTGATAATTCTGCAACACAATAATGCTTGGCCACACATATTGCTTGCAACCGCTGAGGCTCTTTTGAAGTTGAAATATAAACCTATTTTACACCTCCATACTCACCATATTTTCAGCTGTGCGCAATTTTCACTTCTTTCTACAATTAAAGAGAGCTATTAAAAATATTCATTCGCCACAGATGATGAATTGAAAGATATAATGAGATCATCAATCAAGGAAATATCCCCAGCATTCTTCATCGATAGAATCAGAAAATTGGTTCACCATTGGAAGAATGTATAGTTATAAATGGTGACAATGTGAAAATTTTTATTGCAAATTTTAATTACTCTTTTAAATTTATTTAATCTATTGGTTGGAGGCCAAAAATTACTTTTATGCCATATTTGTTTCATTTCACTAACTCTTTTTATTTTGGATCAATATTGGGGTGTAGAGTAGCCTATAAAAATGTAAAGATACTGGTTTTTTTTTATTTTTCAGAAGTTTTGGATTTATTTAAACTTAATAATAAAAATTTAAGTAATAAATTTTTGGCAATAATTTATAATTTAATTAATTATAATATGTAAGTTTCATCATAATTCACACACCCCCTATCCGCAAAAACAAAATCCTAAATACTTTATTGGTTGAACATTTTTTAAAAGATTTTTTTCTTTCATTTAGTATAGTAAACTTAGAAAAATTAAAAAAAATTCCTGGATGGTGATTTTACAGGTATGGAGCAGAAAAAATTAAAAAAACAAATATTTTAAAATTTTTGAAGTGAAAACTTTTTCAGCGCATTGTGCCGAACACTTTTGTAATAGACTTTTGCATGGAGAAAAAAATAGCCAACTCATAATCAAAAATCATTACAAGACGCTAAGCATATACTGTACATAGGAGAGAAAGACATGGAGCGAGAATTTATACATATATGTGTATAATATATATGGAATGAGAGGTGCGAGAAAAAACATTGATCTATATACACGTGTATTGGGAATCATTCATCGATGATTCCCAATACACTTCTCTTTCTTTCTTTCTCTCTCTCTTTCCGTATACTTACGCATATGCGCATGTACGTTTACATCAATATACAGTAAAGAAAGGTGCTGATTCCACTTCTCTTTCTTTCTCCCGCTCTTTTTCTCTCTATCTGTATACCAGTACATATATACATTAATACAGTATAGAAAGACTGTTGTATTTATCTGGAGCACATTGCTTTGTAGATATGGTTGTGTATATCTACATATTGAAGTGTTTGTTAAGTTGTTTGTATAAAATTAATTTTAAAATAATAATATAATGTAATAATATATTGTAAAAAAAAAAATATTATAATTCATTATTAAAATGTAAATGTTTTCTAACATTTATTTAATACAGAAAACTAATTTAATTTTTATTATCAAATTATTTAGTTAACCATTACACTTTATTATAAATAGATTTTTTAAGTAGTCTATGAAGTCCTTTTAAATGAATAATCACATATATTAGAATCAGCAATAGAATCAAATACAATTATTAACCGATGATCGGTACTCATTGTTTTAAGTGTTCACTTTTGTTGGCTAGTCCCGTGACTGACTATTTATTTCTAAAGGTTTTCTTTTTCAATTAGATTAGTTGTAATCATAAAGCAAAGTATAGTAAAAAATTTGATGCTTTAAAATATTTTTCGTCTACTGTTAAAGATTACAAAGAATTATTATTTTTTGGTATATTTAAACATATAATGATAATTTTACAATAAAGCATTTTTTTTTTAGCATGGATTAATTAATTCACGATATTTAGGAAATCTCCAGATGTTCGGTGCAATTTGTTGCTAGATAGCTTCGTTGGCTTCTAAATAGTCTTTTGTTCATGTTGAGAGTACCCATAGCTTGACACATACTAGGTGATTCCATACTGCACAGCAATCTCTTGAAAGATGATTCTATAGCCAAAATAATAAAAAAATTCATATAAACATAGATCAGAAAACAGTTTGTTAGTGAGTTTTGGCTTGTGAAACATTTAGCCCTGCTTTCTGCTCCCTCTATTAAGTTAAATCATATTAAAATTCTTGAGGTACAAATGGAGTGGTAAATTTGGTGCTTCCTTATGTTTTTTGATTAGACACTGAATAAAAGTGATCTCAGATCTCACTTACATTTTAAGGAAAATGGGGTAAAAAGAAAATATTCTTTTGTCAGAATTATATTTTTTAGGTTTGGAGTAAAATAACTTTGTTAATTTACCAATAAACAAATTATTGTTAACTTAGTAGAGAATTTAATTTTGAGAAAATTGATTGATTTAAATATAAATAACATCTACTAAAATTGAAACACAAATTTGAGAAGTTCAACTTTAATTAGAAACAAAACACACAATTTGGATCAGAAAAGTGATAGATTTTAATTCATTAATGATTGAACACATAATGTAAATGAAAACAAATAGAAAACTTGTCAATAAGGAAAAATGAATAAAAGATAGTTAAAAAAAAAAATCATCAATCACATACTTTTTTTTTTCTAATAATTATTAATCATTTAAATTGTTTCTTGATAAAGCTATAAAGATTTCTTCAAAGCATTTGCTCAATGTGACTGCCATTCTCTTCAATGCATAGTTCAGGTCGGCGAATTCACACTAGCCAGGTACTTGCAATAGTGTCATTTTTATTTCAAATAGGTTGCTCTAGCTTCTATATTATTATACGATGTCTTAATTCTTCTTTCATGCCAATAAGAGCGGAATAGACTAACGACTCCCCAAAGGATATTGTCTGCTGGCATGAGATTGGAAGATCTTGGGGTGGCCATTTTACTGATTCCTTTTAACCACTCTATTTCATACTAATTGTTTATTTAAATGATTCATCACATCATGATGGTAGTAAGCAGGTGCACCATCATTGAAAAACCACATCTGCAGTCTATCTGCAAGTGGAATATCTTCCAAAATTTCATCAGATTTGTTTTCAAAAAAATGCTAGTACCACTCTCCAGTCAGCCTTGGTGGTAAGAAAAAAGGACCTGTAAGATTATCACCAAGAAGATTGCACACACATTAAATGGAAAAGTGCATTGGAAATGACGTGTAGCAGTTTCTGGAGATTTTCTTCTGCCCAAGTGTGCGTGTTTCAATAATCTATATTGCCATTTCTTGTAAAACAGGATTCATCAGTAATTAATTGTTACTTAGGAAATAGGGATGATGTTCACATTTTCTAATTAACCATCTACAGAATTTCATCTGTTTACCAAATTCAGGTGTTTATAACTTTTGTCCCCGTGTTGTATGGAATGGGTGTAATTGTTGCTCCTGTAATGTTTGCACACTAGTTTGCAAAATATGAAGGCGATGTGATAACCTTTTGGTACTTGAGGTGGGAGATACGTGTACCACATTCAATACTGCTTCTTCAGCGATGGCATTTCCAGATTAAACATTCACAACCAGCATCGAATCATTGTGGTTTAAGCTTACCTGTTTCTTGAACTTGCCTCCCCAAAACCTCAAATGTTTTACAATTTGGTACTCTTCAATCTCGATAATTTTCCCGGTATTCTTTCACAGCAGTCAATCCATTTTTACTTGCTTTACCATAAATTTAACATTTCTCTTAACTTTGCAAATGAAAACAGATTTGTGGTGCCACCAATTGGGATAACCGACTTAACACCGCTGACATAACACTGCTCAAATAAAAATTCAAATGATATTAATTAAAAATAATAAATTATTAAAAAATAATAAATGCTAAAATGCTAATAATCAGCTATTATTGCCAACTTATGAAAAAATAAAAACTTTAATCTATTTTAGAAGGATGTCTTTCAAACTTATTTTTGTTACACTGGTCAACAAAAAATTAAATTTTTTTTGTAACAAAAATTATAATGTTTATGTATTAGTATTTTTTACGCTGTATTTAAACATGTAACTGGTTTTTCTCTATCACGTAAGGTTTTTAAGTGACAAGTGATTTAAATTCTTTAGTTTTTTTACACAATACAATAAAATACATGCTTACCTAGAAGATGGAAGTGTCACTTTTCTTGCTGTATTTCCTTTTTTTGTTGTATTCTAATTCAGGTCTATCTCTTTTAAGTGTCTAACAATAGCCTGCAAGCATATTTGGACCCCACTTTCCCTGATATCATTTTTCTATAGTTGAAATGTTCTGATGGAACCACACCCCATTTTCTTCGTTCACTCTTCCAATATATTCTGGGAAGAAATTCAGGTGGGAACGCAAAAAATGGATTTTCAGTAACATATCAGTGATATATTACACCCCATGAGTCTGAGTCTGTATGATGTTAAAAGATCATCTACTATTTCTTTGCAATTTTCTTCCTTATGATATCCTAAAAAGTTTTTGCAGACATTCTTGAATGATCCCAAGCAGATTTCTCGGTCTCATACAGTTGATTGTCAAAGTTATTATCTTTTATCAGTTCCCATATGTGTGGTCCTATGAATATTCCTTTTTTAATCTTAGCTTCACTGATTCTGGGGAACTTATCTTTTAAATAAGCAAATCCTGGCCCATTTCAATCCATAGCTCTGACAAAGTTCTTCATAAAACCAAACTTTATGTGATGTGAAGGCAAGTACTCTTTTTTTTTTGGATCAACAACGGTTTGTTTTCAACATTCTTTTCTCGAGGATTAAAACATACTCCCTTTGGCCATTCTTTCTTCAAGAATTGATTACATCTGTCTCTACTGTCCCATTCACACGGAAAGCAGTAATACTTCTTATAACCAAGCTGTAGTCCCAGTAGAAGAACAATAACTTTTAAATCACCACAGATATGCCATTCAAGTTGTTTATAGTTTGTTTTGTTCAGTAACAGTTCCATGTTTTCATAAGTTTCTTTCATTTTGGCAGCATGGGCAAGAGGTATAGACGGAAATTTGTTTCCAGTGTGGAGTAGTACAGCTTTCATGTTATGCTTTGAAGAATCTATAAATAAATGCCATTCGTCTATTTTGCGTTTGTGACCAAGAGCTTCCTTAAGAAAACCAATCTTATTACAAAAAACAACTTCATTTTCAACAGAAAAACAGTTTTCAGATTCATTCTGTCTATTTCTAAATGCAGTAACTTATGTTTTGTGACAGAGGAAATTCTAACCTTTTAATCTGGTTTTCATTTTCAACAGAAAAACAGTTTTCAAATTCATTTTGTCTATTTCTAAATGCAGTAACTTTTGTTTTGTGACGAGGTGATTTCAACCTTCTAAAAGTTCAGCGTGGTTTTTAGAAGGATTCAAATCTTCAACAAGTTCATTAAGATTTTCCTGAGTGAGAAGATGAGGTCAGAAGCTGAAGCTTGAATGAAGGATCACTAGTTAAATCATCATCACAGCTCTTATCTTCAGATTTATTTTCTGTTTCATCATCACTTAGTATTATACTTTCAAGAGGTTTTGACACCGGCAGTTCATCACTGTGAGGAACAGGTCTGATAGCAGACGGTAAATTGGGGCTATTTTATTGTATGTTTTGATTTAGAATTGATATCACAAACATTTGTCAAAAAAAAGTAACAATCTGTGCCATGATCTCTTGGTTCCCTCCAGATCATTGGCACAGCAAATTTCATGCATCGAGATCCTTTAACCATTTTGAAAGAAGTGTGATACAAGTGCAATTATAATAAGGAGCCCAGGTCTTAACTTAGTCACCAACTTTACATCCGAAATAAAGTTCATAACACTTTTTAATGTATGGAGTAAATATGCGCAGTTGATTTTTTAATATTTACTCGCCACAAATGTAACAAAAAGTCTGGTTTATTTACACAGTTTCTAAGCATTGTGCCAGTTGAAATTTTAAACACATGAAAATTACTTAATTGCAAATTAACAAAGAACTACAAACTAAACAAATTTAGAGACACATATGAATGCTTGCTAACCGAAATTGCTATGGCTAATCATACACTGTATGATTAGCCATAGTTGTGACATTTCTGAATCATTAGTCAGCATGAGTCATTGCTGTACAAACATAATTGCTGTACTCAGTTATGACTAATCTTTATAAATATCTATTACAAATAACAGTTCTGTTGTAGTAATAGTCATTAACAGTTTTATGTACACCATAATATGTAATGTTAAATAGGCCATAACAACAAAATGGAGGGTGATAGAAAAATTCTAAGAAATTTTTTTAAATCAGCGAAAAAAGTACTTTCAGAATGTTAATTTAGTTTTGTGAAAGAATTTTTGTTATTTTTAGCATTTGAATGTAAAATCATATCACTTTTCCATTCCATTTTTGTGTTTGATTTTCATTCAATTTGAACTTCTCAAATTTGTGTTTAATTTTAATAGACGTTATTTACATCAGTTTTCTCAGAATTAAATTCTCTACAAAGTTAACCAGAAATTTTTAATCCAAACCTAAAAAGTGTATTTTCCTATAAATTGTTTTTGTTTTACCATATCTTTTTTAAAACTTAAGTGAGATAGAGTTTTGGGACCACTTTTATTCAATTTTATAGAACATTAACTATAAATAACCATCAAATTTCCCCTTAGATTTTTACCCCAAGCATTTTAGTACAGTTTAGTTTTAACATAGGGAGCAGAAAGCAGGGCTAAATGTTTTGCAAGCCAAAACTCACGAATGAACTGTTTTCTGACCTATGTTTATATGAACTGTATTTCTTATTCTTTTTCATTTCATTTTTCCATTTTTATTCGCCTGATTTCTACCTCATTTATACAGTTCTTCATACTTCTCATTTATTTTTGTTTTTTTCTATTCTTCCTTCATTTTTATTTATTAAAACACGTTTTATTTATGTATGGGAATATAGATTGAATAAATTGCTTTTTGTATTAGTTGCACTACTGTCTTATACCTTTGCAGAAGGTACCTCTTGTAAAAATATTGTATTTTTAATACTTCCTTCATTTATTTCTAAATAATTGTATTTTAAAGTTGTAAAGAATGTTTTTCTTTTCAGATTTCTTAACACAATACATCAGTGTACTTTTACATTTGTCTCTTGTAATATGTATCAAACAGAATCTTCAAAAGGTACTTTCCTTGAACAGACTAAAGCTGCTAGAGAAGAAAGAGCGTTTGAAAAGAAAAAAGAAGCAGCAGTCATTCAAATACAAGCACATCTTAGAGGATGGATTGCTCGTAAGAAGTTTTGCAAATTAATTTTGTAAGTGCATTTTTTTTTAATAGTTTTTTAAGGTAATTTAAACTGTCTTTGTTTTCTGTGTATAATTTATACACAGTGATAAAAAAAAAGTGATAAAAATCTTGCATAGAATAAGTTTTTTAAATAAAATTAACCCACTCTGTGTTCAGTGACATAGTCATGAAACGTCCTTGTTGGGATATTAAGTGACAGCAGTACTTCATAGAAGAACTTGGAAAATGCAAAACTTATATGTATATATATATATATATATATTTTTTTTTTAATACAGTAACCTCCTAGGAGAAAGCTTTATCTAATGTAATTATTCCAAACAGTCCCCACAAGTGTATTTACATTTAAAGTTTCTGATTGAACAGAGTTCAAAGTTTTTTGTGTATTTTAAAATTATTTTATGGTCAAAATTTTACAGTTCCATAAAGGTAAAAATATTATTTATATTTACTGCTTTTTATTACTTCCTTGTACGAAGTAAAGGAAGTGCCGTGATCGCCAAAAATCTCAGTTTTCATAATTCATCGGAAATATCCATTTTGACCCATCCCTGAATCCATTTTGATTAGTTTCGGTGTGATGTTTGTACGTATGTACATATGTATCTTGCATAACTCAAAAATGATTAACCGTAGGATGTTAAAATTTTGGATTTAGGACTGTTCCTAACGTCTAGTTGTGCTCCTCCCCTTTTGATTGCAATCGACTGGACCAAAAAGTGTACAAAAAACCCAAAATCCAAAGTTATGTGGTATCCACATCAGATTTTTTTTGTTTATAAAATCAGTTATTTTTTTTCTAAATCACCCAACTAACTACATTAAATCAATTACTTCATATATATTCTGGCTTCTTTTTCTATTTTCTAGTAAACACTTGTTCTTTCTGACGTGTCTTCTTTTGTTCTTCTGTTTTAGTATGTTGTCCATGCTTTGACTGGGTACTCCTGGAATCTTTGGTTTTCATTTTTTAATAATTTCCTTAGTTTGTTTCTGTCTTTAATGGTTTCTTCTGTTATTGCTTAGTTCTGCTTGATCTTGAACCATTTGTTCTTGGTTTTTTGAAGAATTGTGGAATTCAAAGATTCATCTGTTATTATTAAAAATTTGCAAATCTGTTATTTTTTCTGGAGAGGTGACTGTAAAAACTAACTCTTCTTTTTCTGATTATGTCTGAAAATTTTTCAATTTTATTGTACAGATCATTGGGAATAGATTTCTCTTTTTGGATTTTTGAACATAATTTTTCTTCTCTTCTTTTTTAGATCACCCATTATTCTTTTGGTGTAAAATGCCAAAATTTCTGTTATATGAGGGCTGTTCAAAAAATACGTAGACAAACGTCATAAAACAAAATATACTTTATTTATAAGTTACATGACTGGGTCCCCTTCAAAGTGCTTCCCTCCCTGATGTACACACTTATCCCAACGACGTTTCTTCTTCCTTTTAGAGGTGTTTTGAGTTTGGGAAACAAGAAGAAATCACAACGAGCGAGTTTAGGTGAGTAGGGTGGGTGGGGAAGAACAGTGATGGAATGTTTGACCAAAAACTCACGAGTTTTGAGGGCTGAATGGGCTGGAGTGTTGTGATGAAAAAACCAGTCACCACTCTTCCAAATTTCTGGCCTTTTTTGCCGGATAGCACCTCGCACACGCTTAAGAACTTCAATATAGTAAGTCTGGTTCACTGTGGAGCCTTCGGGGAGGTATTTGTGGTGGACAACACCCTCAGCATCAAAGAAAACTAACATCACCTTGATCTTGGAATGAACTTTGCAAGCTTTTTTCGGTCTGGGAGATGTTTGAACCTTTGTTTCGATGTCATAACCGCGTACACCCATGATTCATCACCTGTTATGATTCTCGATAAGAAGTTTTTATCTTCTTCTGAACATTCAAGCAATTCCTGACAAGTCTGGATGCGATGAGCTTTTTGGTTGTCTGCCATCAGACGTGTAACTAATTTTGCAGCAATGCGGTGATTTTCAATTTTGCGATCAAAATCTCGTGACATGATCCGACTGATATCTCACACTCTTCAGCAAGCTCTCTGATAGTCAGACGTTGATTTGCCTGAACCATGGTATTGATTTTGTTGACATGTGAGTCGTCAGTTGAGGTGGAAGGATGTCCAGAATGCTCATCGTCTTCGATCGACTGACAGCCATCTTTAAAATGTGCATGCCACTTGAAACATGTTGCACGCTTCATAGCATCGTCGCCGTAAGCTGTCTGGAACGTATCAAAAGTTTCACTCGCAGATTTTCAGAGTTTAATACAAAATTTCACAGCAACTCTTTGCTCGTTCAATTCACTCATTGTAAACTCCGCCATATGACACGAACAGCACTTCACAAACAACTGCGTAGCAAGCAACAAACAATGATATTTCTGATCAGCAAACTGCCTTGTAATCACCTGATCTGTACGAAGAAGGCAACACTAAGCTGATTTCCCTGCAACCAACTGGGCCCGAGCAATTCAAATAGTATATATATTTTTTGAACAGACCTTGTATACTAAGGCTTCTGGTTTTACTACTTACTGTATTATTATGTTTAATTTTAGCGTTCCTGGAGAGTGATTTTTATTGTTTATCTTTAGTCAATTGAAATCAGAGTTCCATTTTCTGTATACTGGATATATGCTTTTCCAGTGTAGTTTCAACTGATCCATTTTCCTAGATGTTTAAAATGCTCTATTTTCTCAATATCCTGACCATTGATTTCTAGATATTTTTTGGTGTGTTCTTAAGCTTGGTCATGATTTTTGTTTTTTAAACATTTTAAGTCTCATTTTTTTAGCTGTTTGTTTCTGTAGTTTATTGATTTTTGTCTCAAACAAAAAAATAAAAAATAAATCGGTTATTTAATTAAAAAATTTGATACCTTTTATGGTTGTATTGTACCAATCAATTTAAAGTATATGAAGTTTTTATCACTGTATAACAAACTTTTTTTACAAAATACTTAGAGTAATTTTGATTATAGGTATTTCCTTCATTAATATAGTGTATATACATGCTTTAACACATATCACGAACTGGTAGTTTTATCCATATTAGGGAGGTGTCATTCAGGTGAGACAATTCAGTTGGAAATTTATGACTATGATGACGTTATACACCAGTATAAGTAGAAAACACCAGTAAAAAGTTGAAAATACAATATATAATGATGTCCATTAAATAATGAATTTTCTATATAAAAATTTCTATAAATGGTGGATGTACAGCAGACAGAATAAATGTAATGAATACACAGTAGATCTGATGGACACACAATTATTATATATGCCCAGTAGTTAATCTAGTAATATTACGAAACCAGCTATGTATTTATTTATAATATATTAAATTATACGTTCACACAGAGGCTTAAAGCAGTCTACCAGAAGTGAGGATTTAAAAACTGGGATATTATAAATTATTTCATTTTCAGTTTTAACAGTGTTATTTTTTAAATAAAAAAATTATTTCAGTAAAAAAAAAATTATCACTTGAAATTATTTCATTTTTTGTTCACAAGTTTTTTGAAAGGCTAAAAATATTTTTTCTACAAGAGTCATAGAAGAGTACATTTAAAATGCAGGAATCTTAGCCTCCTAAGAAGCTAAATGAATTCAATCTAGTATTGTTTCAAAATGGTATATTGAATTCTCCTCATACCACATCTGTTAACTGTGTATGTATGTAACTTTGCAGTCAAGCTACGCTTACATAACAGTGTCTTTAGTTTATATAATGAACAAGCCTATTATTTACGATGCATTTATTATTTCTACAAAGCATAGTTAATTTTTATTAAAAGAACAGAAGAATAAAATATAATTTCCATTTAAAAACTAGAAATAAAAATAAAATAGATGGATCTAAGTAATTTTAGTATTAATAGTAACAGCTATTATAACATAACAATTATGATCATTCACAGTTTATATTTAGTGAAGCAATATTATAACTTTATACTTTTCATATAGAAAAAAGAAAATACTGTGCAATTAAATCTCAACATTTAGAGAATAATGGGATGAATACTTGATACTAAATAGTAACAATAATAATTGAGAATAATTAATACATTAATATGATCAATTCAGACAAATATTCCTTTTGCATAGTACTGGGTTTTCACGCATTCTCAGTACTACATTTTTTCTCTTCTTTTTTTTTTTTTTAATAACTGCCCTATATTATAACTATTGAGGTCAATGTTTGTTCAAATTTCTGAATTGTATATTCATTGTATATTTGTTTTGGTTTATTCTTATAGCTTTAATTATTTTTCTGATGCAGAATTAATCTGTTTCAAATTGCATATTTTTTCTGACATTTATGTAATAAAACAAGAATTTACATTTAAAAAATGAAAATTATAAATATATTTGAAAATACCTTGTAGAAGTTCTATGGTGTTATAGTAATTAGGTTTCCTTATCTTGAAGTTTAGTTTTAGGTTAGATTGATGAAGGTTAGGTTTCCTGTCTGAAGAAGTAACCAGACTTTAACTGTAATAAAGTTTAAAAAAACAAATAAATTTATATGATGCTCATTTGATAAAATAACATAAAAATAAAAACAGTCAGTTGAATTTGTGATTTTTGGCATAGTGTTGAGAGGGTTAATCTGAAGTAAAATGTTTAAAATACTGACAAAAAGTGACTTAGATTAAGATTTGTTTTCTATCAATCGTTATTTTTTTTTACAGAGATGAATTTGATAGCGAGTTCAAAGATGAAGCAACGCAGTTAAAGCCAGCAATAAAAATTTATAAAGTTGTTTGTAGATTTTTATTAGTATGGAATAAAGAAAGGGATGCTGAACGTTTTGATAATCTCTGCAGGTAATTTTTTTTAGGTAGTTATAAGAAATGTAGGTTTTTCATGAATTCTTATTATTCATTTTTTGTTTAATATGATTTCATTTTTAATTATTCTGTTTTAACTACAAACAAGGAAGAATTTGTTAAATATATAGATATGAGAATCCATTCCAAAAGTGAAAAAGACATTTAAAAAAACAAAGAAAAAAAGTAAGAGTTTACCTGATATATTTATTGCAACAGAAAGATTGAACATATTATGTACTTGTCTTATTTTTTCAGAAATAAATATATTTTTTTTTTTTTTATCTTCAGTCATTTGACTGGTTTGATACAGCTCTCCAAGATTCCCTATACAGTGCCAGTCATTTCATTTCGTTATACTTCCTACATCCTACATCCCTAACAATTTGTTTTACATATTCCAACCGTT
>JAAAKQ030494454.1:0-21052 GCA_010016005.3 Zanna intricata
TGTCAAAAACAAGAGAAGTCAGGTATCTGGATCCTCGAGCTCAAAATAATTACCCTCTTTTATAACTTTGATATGATTCTTAACAACCGTATATTATATACTATATAATTAAATAAATAAAATTTTATAATAATTCAGTAAATTTTTTTTTATTTGAATCTGGCCCGCCTACACATTCTAAATTTAATATACGGCCCTCTGCAAAATTGAGTTTGACACCTCTGTCCTAGGGAGTGTACTCTGTTTAGTCTAAAAAATAGACGCTAAAGAAAAGAAACAGAGAAATGCTGGAGACAGCAGAAGTGTAATCATTGAGGAGATTAGAGTAAAATAAGTGGGACAGAACGCAATGAAAAATATTCAGTACCTTTTTAGAATTGAGAATAGAAGTTAATCAGAACATTTGAAAATAGGAAAGCCAACCGGCTTCTCATGATTCATCATAAGAACACAAAAATAGATTAAAATATTTTTGGAAGGATCTGCAGAAAGCGTAAAAAGCAAGGATGGAAGAATAAAAAGTTATATATTATTTAAAAGGAAATCAACTTAAGGAAATAAAAATTTTCACTGTGAATAGAAGGGAATGAAGATAAACATGGTGTAAGGAATTTCGGGGTACGTAATTTTATAATGACTATATGCACGTATATGTCATATTTCAGGAAATTTTTTAAGTAAAATTTTGAAATACGATTTAGTACATGATGTAATAGAGGAATTTATTTTAATAATTTTTTTTTACACACGACTGAAGGGGACGGTATATGCGTTTGGGGTAAGAGGTTGTGCGCGTGTTTATGTGTATGTCTGTTACCATTTTCCTCAAAAACTACTGGACCAATTTCGATGCGGTTTTTTTACATTACATAGATATCACTTTAGAGCTGATTGTTAGGCATGTTTTATGATTATAGACCACGAGGGGGCGCGGAGTAGATGTGCTTCTCTAAAACGGTTGGCCAATTTTGATGCGGTTTTTTATATTACATAAAATAGTATCACCTCAGAGCAGGTTCTTAGATTAGTTTTACGATTATAAGCCGCCAGAGAGTGCTGCAGTAAATATGATTCTTCAATACGGCTTCGTGGGTTTTTAAAATTTTTAATCTTACAGTTATTAAATCTGATAAAAGAGATGGATTGCTGATTTTTAAGGAAAATGGACTTTTGAAAATTTTACTTATAGGGTGTCTTGTTTTCATACTAAATCTGTTAAAAACCGTAATTAGCTGAATATATATTGTAAATAGAATCGATACTGTTTAAATTTGATGCAAAATTTAGCATAAATTATGAACCGAATTCAGTTATAATAATAATATCATGGGAAGTGAAAATCTATCTTATAAAATCACTTTTGTAATTTTTATCTTTTTCTTTCGACCGTATTCGGTTAATTAAAAATGAAAATACTGTAAAGTTATCATGTTATTTTTAAATAAACAAACAAAATTTTTTATATCGGTTTTTAAAAAACTTTTTTATGCTCCCACACACCTTCCAATGAATTTATTTTTCTACGTTTATTGTGTTAAATGAAAAACAAACAAAAAATCCACTGAAAAATTTATAACCAATAAAATTTTTGGGAGTGGGGGATAAATTATGATTAAATGCTACTGTAATATTGTTATTAAAAGTTTAAATAAACCAAAAGAAGTTATAAAAAATTCCAAAAATCGGTATTTTTAAACTTTGATCGGCGCTTCCAACCCAAATATTGCCCAAAAAGTATTATTATTTTTTTTCTGGTCACCCACGTCACTACTATTATGAAAACACAAAAAAATGTTCGACTAAACAATGTGCGACAAATAAAATGATAGCTTTTCGATTTTTGGTGAACGGGGAATTTTGGGGCAAATTTTTTAAAAAATGGTAAGATAAACATGGAGCATGTACTTGCTTAATATAAAGTGAGGTTACCTTTGCAAAACTTTGAAAAAATTGATCCCAAAGAAATTACCTATCCTAATCTCTGAACAAATTGACCTCAAAATTTTACCAACGAATTGCCCCCTATACCCGAATCTCTGTATAAAATTTCATCAAAATCGATTGATTCAGAAACAAATTATTAAGCTTCAAACATGTCAACACACGTACATTCGTACGTATAAACATTACCCTCCACTTTTTTTTCGCGAAGGCGGTACCTCGGCATTGGGACAGGAAAAATCGAAAAACCATATCTCAATTTTTTGACGATTACCACATTTTCCTTCATTGTAGTATAGCTCTAGAGCTGCGATACAAAAAAAGTAAACAATTATTTTACTGTAATATAAATTATAGCAGGGTAAAAGTACCTTCCTTTTCTTATCAAAGGATTAGGGTTTCTAATACATTCCATACCCTTAAAAGTAGGTATTTTGTAGCTTTTTGAAATAGTATAATAGTGACTTGGATTTTTTACTATTTTTTATAAAAAGCGATTTCATGGCTGGTAGTAGTTTTCAAACTCTAACCTGGAGTAAGAAGGTAATCATATTTTTAATGTCTTTTATATTTTTTTAAATTAAATACCCCGATTTATTTGAATTGTTTCCTAACAACTTATGATATTAGAATAAAACTGAATTACTGTTAATATTTGTAACTTTTCTCTGGTGTATATATTTTATTTTTAAGTTAAGAAAATAAATGAAGTTTTTAAAAAAAAAAATTTAATTCTATTGCTGGAGGAAAGACACAGTTTCACTCTCTATATCAGTAACTCCCAAACTGTAACCCAGGCACAGAGGACATCGTAATGGAGATACGTTGGCTTGTGATAGCATCTGCAATAATATTTTTAATTAATTAATTTATTTTATTTTTATGTTTTGATTATATTTACCTTACTGATGAATTTAGTTATAATGATTAGTAGTAGATGCGGTATATTCCATGTTGTAGAATAATACTTGCAAGCTTGTGTCATGTGCACGGCGCTGACGCCCTTTATTTTGGAGTTAGTATCTAGACAACAGTATATAACAAAATAAGATATACAACAGTTCACCGTATATCTCAATATTTTGAGACATTTCGACTGTTCTCGGTCTCAAATTTAAAAAAAAAAAACATTCAAGCACTACACATAATAACCGTATAGCGGGCGGCGAATTGCTGTGCATATAGGCTGACGGCTGGCTTACCGTGGTATTAACTATCCTGAAATATCTTACTAACTTACTTACTTATCTTATTATAATTACTAACATAAATAATTTATTGCGGTTTCTTTAATCTAATTACCTTGCATGTATGAGACATCCGTCAAGTTTCTTCAAAAACACTTAATTATTCGTCACCACTAGACATAAATATCACTATCACTATCTCTAATTATAAAGGATTGTCTATTAAAGCCTCTCTCGATCGATATTCATTTTCAATGTCTATCGCGTGGTCGCATTTCAGTATCCAGTCTTTTGGTCCCATTAAATTGGTTTGTCCTCAAACAGACTTTTCACTCTTTCAGTATTAAATTCTTATTTCGATTACGAATATGTTGTTTTACTTCTGCCCGTATCATTTCTATTCGATTTAAATCTGGATGATATGGAGGTAGATGTAATACACTATGACCTTTTTCTAAATATCATCCAAAAGGTAGCGCGCGAATCTCTGTTTTTTTTTACTTAATTATTTCATATAATTGCGGTTTAAGGAAGCTCTCACAAAATTCTATTCTTCTAGTTTAAGCCAAGATATCGTTTCATTTTTGGTGCTGTTAGATGTCGGTGCTTTTTCAGTTACAACGTTCTGGTAAGAGGCATTATCGATTACGAGAACACTTTTTGGTTCTTTAGAAAGGTTATTTGGTTTACTGGCATTTCTCCCGCCACCACCGTATTCGGCCACTCTATAGCTTAAGACCGAATGTCGGTGCCACGAAGAGCTACTGTGCCTCGAACAGTTAAGCGACCAAATCCTAATTTCCTCCTAGAGGTAACTCACTGCGTCAACGGAATAAGCGTGGTACACACAACCACTTGCTTGAGCGTCCCACCGTTCACTTCTCATATATTAAACTAAACTGGATAGACGCACCCCGTCTATACTAAAATATGTGACCTGCTAATAAATAAAAGATTTATTTTGTCAAGGACAGCAATTCGCTGCTACAAAGATCGCTATTTTCCAGCAAGTACCTGTCCACCATATTAGAGCGCTTGGAGCTATAAAATAAACCACAGGCGAACCATCCTCCCAAGTCCCGTATATTGTAAATTTTTACAAGCACCTTCCCTCAATCATGGCGTGCCAATTTCGCTGCCATGCTTCAATCGCGAGGCGTGAAGCCTCCTCCGCAGGCGGGGGATGGGCAACTGTTTGAAATTTAGATCCGGTGCATTGGGTTTCGGTGCGTTGTTCCGCTCCGGTACAGGCCTGACCCGAAACTGCATCCCAAATACCTCGGCTTCCCTGCCTCTTCGCAATCTTCACATGACCGCTCGAACTTTCACCACTAAATCTATTGGGAGAGCCTTTCCCAATACGATAGTAGCTCTTCGTAGGAGGTTGTTTCAAACACGCCAGTGCATAAAATTAAGGGTCTGCGCTGGGCATACATTTTGTACAAGTGCTCTATTTCTATCAAACCTATGCGCCCGCGAACGCTATGGGTGCCGTGTAAGTGGTCATGCTTTCAAAGACACCTCTATATCATGTACAATTGACGACCTGACAGCCCATGGTCCCTCCGAGCAATCCACCTAAGCTTGTGAATCACAGAGATAACGTCCACTGTCTCTTTGATGCACAAGATATTTGTTGCTGCTTGCCTAATGTGATTTCACTTTTCGTCAGCAACTTCTCGTCAATCAAAACACCTAGGTACTTATGAACTCTGATTCGGCTGACTACACAGCCTTTATACTTAATGTGGGATTTACGACTGTATGATAATTTGTCTGTACCCTTGAGAAAAATATACTTTGTCTTGGGTACAGAAATTCTTAAATTTTGAGGATCCATCAAGCCCTCTGCGGTTGACAAGGCCGCATGCACTCTTTCCTCCAGCTGCGTGAATTACTACAAACTAACAGGAGACAACATCGGCGAAATCCTGGGCTGTGACCCCTTCTGGGAATATCAATCCCAGAAATCCGTCAAACACTAGGTTCCACAGCTGGGGACCGAGAACTGAACCCTTCGTTCAGTTAAGAACTCTGATTCGTAACCAGGGGAAGCCTGGTTACGAACCTTTCCATAACTAGGCGCACATCTTAAAACAGAGCCGTTCGGTAGGATAAATAGTCCCGCACCACGGCCTGCAGGGCTTCGGGAACATTGCGGTGTTCCAACTCATAGAGAAAAATATCAGTGAGGTCGAAACGCCGATGGCTTCAGCAGCCTGATCTCAAGTTTTGTTAGTGACACTTGTTTACGCCTCTTTTTTCATAAAATTATTTACTCTCAACAGATACGAAATTGGTTTAAACAAAACAGGAACATGAAATACTGCTCAAGTGTGCTGAATACTCGCAAAACTGAACTGTATAGTGTAATGCTATTGCACTTCAAATTCATGACATCGTCATCCCATGAATATTCAGCATTCGCAATTAATATGTGTCATGACTAATAGCCCTATAAATAAAATTAATAGCTGATTCATGCTGTTATCAAATAATATGTAAAATTAGTCTTGCGTACCTCATTTTATTGTTTCGAAATGTATAACGTAATTAGAATATGTTTAGACTAGGTACAGTAGTTTTTCTAAAAATAAAGTATTTATTACTAGTATTTATAATTTGAATTCTTAAATAAATGAAAGATACAAATTTTAACTCTGACAATGTACTGCATACTATGTAAGTATTCGGAGCTATGCGAGATGTTTTGGTAAAGGAATGACTATCTCACTTAAAATGGTTCTTCCTGACTGTTAATCCACGGCCATAGAGAAACATTTTAAGTGTCGATTTCTATCAGACGATTGAGTTAATATATTTTCTGCAAAATTATCTATTCTTCGTACCACAATGTTTTCTGACAAACCGATGTTTTTAAATGAATTAGCTTTTTCTGGACACAATTCTTCTGCTGCTGCAATCATGGAATCCTTAATAATTTGCCGTCAATAAATGGTTTCCCATGTTTCGCAATTGAATGAGCCAAGCGGAAACTGACACGAGTTACTGCTTTTTGTTCAGCACTTACTTCTTTAAATAACAATTTCTGGGATTTCAACCCGCGTTTCAGAGATTCATATTTTTATAACCGTAGGATTCTTGTAAATTTGGAGTAATTCTGAGAAAATTTAGTCATAATGACTTTTATTCTTTGAGGGCTTATATTGTTTCATTGTAAATTATACACGTTGCCTTATTACTTCTATCGCAAAATATTATTATCCGCATTGCTCTGTAAATGTTCTGCACTCACTATCTATCTTTAGTTTCTTTTCCATATTTATACAAACCCACATAAAACGATAACTTCTTCACACTGCAATTTTACTGAGAAACTGTATTCACAAAACACACTAGTCGCATATTTCTCGTTGTATACTTCGACTAACCAAGCATAATTAACTTTTTTTGCGTAATTCTGCCGCTCCCCACAAGATGGCCCGTACTAATGTAGCATTGCCACGTCCTGAACTTAACTTCTGTACTCTCCGCAAGAGGTCACTACTATACATTTAGCATGGTCGTAAGTAGTCGTAACAATACGTATCGCATAGCACGCGCATCGGCTATCTCCGTCGCAATGAAATGTCCTGGACACTTGCTCCCAAGTACCAATCAAAACTGCGAACGGAGCGGAGTCTACCTTCACGTCGTGCGTCATAGATATTTCATTCACCGTTTAGTCCCAAAAAGAAAATTTGCGCGTAATTCAAAAGTACAGTATATTGTATGATGAGCTAGCTAAGATTTGGCCTTTGGAACTTAGTGGAAGATTTAATGTGGCCCTTAGGCTAAAATGTTTGGAGAATCCTGGTCTAGAGTCTACAGCGACTCCCTTCAAGAATGTTTACCATAACTTTATTTATGAACGGATTTGAATAGATAAGATGTCATTTATTTTGTCATCTTTCTTTTTCATTTTTTATAACATAACGTTTAAATAAACCAGCGGTAGCAAAATAATATTAACAATTAAAAAGTTTCCATGGCCGCCATTTTGAAATGAATTAAGAGATCAGGTTCATTATTGTTTTACAAGTAAACCTTTAACCCTATGCATTTTCAGTTCGATAAGGTTACCATTTCTGAGAAATAAATTTTTATGTTAAAAAAAACAAAATTGTGAACAGTTAGTAAACTAAGCTTTTGCGGTCCGGACCTATGTTTACAGTAAAGTTTTTTTTTTTTTATTTCGATCAATAAGACCATCCCCTGAATTCTTGAAACAGTTTTTATAAACTCTCTGTATATCAAAGTATTTTCACAGATTCATAAACGCACAGCTGTAACCGCTTAGTCTAGATAGGTGAGTTTCGGAGGATGTATTATATTTATAGCGTAGGCATCCACTAATAATGGTTTTGGAAAGTACCAGCTACAAGGGGGCAAATAATTTTATGAAAATTGTATATCTCAAAAACCGAAGGTGTTACAGCCGTGAAAATTGGTATTTTAGACAATGCTGAAAATATAATTATAGTATTTTACCTTTTTTTTCAAAAATCCAATTCGGGGCTGAGGAAGCGAACCAAAATTTTATATGAAAATTCTATATCTCAGCAATATGTAATGAATGAACCATGATTGTATTCAAGAGCATATTCCTGTTGTAAGTGCTAACGGGTTATGGCTTAAAGAAGTCGGTGTTTATTATACTTCGAATACCTCTTATACAATCGGAATGTCTTTTTGAGTTCATAAACTTCTCTGAGTTCAAAATACGAGCATCTTTGGGTATGCAGGTTGTTAATAATTGTTTTATAAATTCCCTTTTGTTTGCTGCTGATTTTGTTACGTTAGGTGAATAAGAAGACGCACTCCAGTTACTTGTCCACAAATTTACTACGATAGATGGTAAATACAACTTTAAAATTTCCACCACATAAACCAAAAATCGTTGCTTATTTGCGACGAACCTGTTCGTTCTAAAATAGTCATAAACAAGTGACACATTTCACTTATTTAGGATATGGCAGTTCTCATTTAAAAAGTAATGATACAGATAATAAGAAATAGTAGATTTCAACTAGTTTGGGAAACGGTAATAAGAAACGTAAAAATTAAAGCTCGGATTGATACCATTATGAAATTTACATATCATTTCATTGCCTACTTTTCTTTATGAGAGTGGAACCTGGACAATGACAAAAAAAGAAAAACAAAAACAACTTGTTCAGACAGCTGAAATGAGATTTTTAAGGAGAGTGAATGTAATGGCTATATCTTATTAAGTTAGGTATGTAGAGTTTAAGAAAAGAGACTGCTCGTACAAGTGTTCAGGCGGCCGATTCACAAGCATCTCCTGTAAATCTTCATGCTTATAAGAGAAACTACGTGATGTTAATATTCAGTAACCACGTGCTATTATATTTAAAAAATATTATATATATATTTTTAATTTAAAGAAATTAAGATAAGAAAGAAATTAAGATTGTTTTTAGACACGCGTAATAGCTAGTTGTTTATAAAGTTGAAAATGAACCCAAGCTAAAAAATAATTTGAGAACTGATATATATTCACGAGATATTGAATGCAAACAGTAATATTTATAAACCAAATTTGTTTTTTCTTCTTTTTTAATATCATTATTATTATTATTAGATAAATATATGATCTTCCTTTTTTCACTGAAGATACTGCTTTATAAGTTTCAATAAAAGTAAATTATTAAAATTGATACAGGTTGATGATACAGTCTATACCCGTATCATGAATTACAATGCTTATGATAGAAAGAAGATACAAGCGTGGAGCTGCTATAAAGTGATTATAGTATTGTTTTTTTCTTTTCTATTGTTATAAATTACTCATTTATAATATCTGATTTAAGTTAACTTTTTTATGGTGATTTGATTTAAAGCAGACTTTAACAAACAGAGTTTTGTTAAAACAAAAACAATATTTTTTATTTTATTGTTAATGTTGTTTTGTTATATAATTTTGAAACAAACTGGAAAACGCAATAAGGATCAAATGACGCATATTACACAGTCATATTATATTTATAAACGTGGTTTATTTCCGGTTTTTATGGTGGATCTTCAAGGACATTTTATTATACACGTGTCGATGGGCAGGGTGGGCCACGTGGACTCCATAACAGAAGAAGTAGGGAAGCAGCAGAAGAAGAATAAAGAGTGAAGCCCAAAATTAACCTTGGGCCGTTCAGTTTAGTTTAGTTTGGTACGATGGGTGTGGGAGTCGGTTACAGATGCTTCTGCTTTCAGTTTTCCCCTCCCTGTTATAAACAGTATTTCTTCACCTTTTTTCTTTTAATATGTATATTTAAAAAATAAATTTAGCAGCGTGCTATATGGATCTTAAATATGAAATAATTTTTTTTTTTTTGCGTATAATTTAGTCTTTTCATTAAATAACGATAGTAAGCAAAAGACCACGCTTTTACATACACAAGCCCCTCATACATTTTGTAGTAGAGGAAGTATTAACATCGGATATAACGCGGTTTAATGTTATTTATGTTTATTTTTTTATTGATGTTTATTTTTGCTTCTTTATTGCTTTTATTATTTTTCTAAAGACCGTGTAGCCACACAAAAATCTGTATAATTTTTAATTTCTCTGGAGGTAAAAATAATATTAAACAGAAGTACAAGTATTTTATAAAATAATTGAATTAAATAGCGTTCACGAGATGCAAAATCATCAGAATAGTTTTGCGATTCTAAAAGGTTGACGCTGTGTGTTTTATACGCGTAAATAATATTTCTTACAACATATTTAGATTGTAAAAAATAATAAGTATTATTTTTAAATAAAGATGGTTCATTAATTGTTTTTAGACGTATTGTATATAGACAGTTATTGAATAGTACTATGATTTTTATTAAAAATGAAAGCAGGAATTTTCAGAGAAATAAATATTTTATACTAAATTCTCATTTAATTTGGCTTTGTTACAATATTTTCCTGTAATGTTCTAAATTAAAATCCCATGAAATAAGTAAATAATTCATGCTAATCAGCATATATTAGTATATATATATATATATATATATATATATATAGATCAAATCAGGAACGGATAGATATACTACTCCACGGATAAAAAAGGAAAAGAAATTACCCCGCATTTGCCTGGATGGATCAAGAGAAACTTATTTATTCTTATGTAGTGGAAAGATAATGATACACGAAAAATTTACCTAAAATTTATTTTTTGAGGTGGAGGGAATTTAAGATGAAGATTTATTGAATATTATTTGTTTAAATAAACTAAAAAAAGTTTAAAAAAATCAAAATGTCTGTATTTTTTTCTGCTCCCGCACCTCCAAAAAGATGACCTTCCAAGAAATTTTTTGATTCTTCTACTATTACTATGTTAAATGGAACTAAAAATAATTCCACTGAAAAATGTACAACCAATAGAAAGTTACCTAAGATTTATTTTTTGATGATAAGCGGTGAATTATGGTGAAATTTTGTTGTAATATGATTATTAAAAAAAAGAAGATATTTTTAAATTTTGATAGTTTCTCCTTCTTCCAGTATTGACCCAAAAATTTTTTTTTGGAAGGGGGTCTTATACATCTATTATGCTTGGAGAACTTAAAAAACATTCGCTTAAAATAAATGCAATAAATAAAAATATAGTTTTTTTCGATTTTTTGGGAAGGAGGGAATTATGTGGCCAATTAAAAAAAAATAGTAAGATAAGCATGCACGGATGTACTGTACCTAGCTTAATATAAAGTGGGGTTATGTTGAAAAATTTTATGAAAATTGACTCCAAAAAAATATCTAACCCACCCTCTGGAGATATTGATTCCAAATTTTTACTGACAAATTGCCCCATATACATGAGTATATTCATCAATATCGGTTTTTTCAGTAAAAAATTATTAAGCCTCAAACTCGCCACGCACGTACAGAGTGGCGCACGAAATAATCCAACATTTGTTTTGGCAATAATTACTTAGGTTAATAATTAGGTAAATTATTAATGCGTTTTATGTTGCAGAAGTGACAGCTGTTCATTAGTATTAGTTTCTTCTCTTTCCGATTGCGCTGTTAGTGTATCATTCCTAGGTGGCTGACAAAGGATTGTTGAACAGCCCGTAAAAACTGTGTTTTATAATGAAACGAAAAGTGTGGTGCTTACACAAAGACGGTTTCGTGCACATATTCAAACTCGATCCATATTTAAAACAATATGTAGACTTTACGAAAAATTTAATAGTGATGGTTTACTAGTTGATAATAGCGCCTGCCGATTTTCGTTCTGAACAGAATTTCGAAGCTGTCAGTACAGCGTTCCTGAGGAGTTCGGGCAAACCAATAAGAAATGCAGCAGCACTACTTATGATTTCTAGGCTATCTATGCAGCGAATTTTAAAAACCGATTTGCATTTGTATCTGTACAAAATATCAATGTTACCTAAATTAACGGTTGACAACAAACATCAAAGAATGACATTCGCTGAACAGGCTGTGAACCAAAACGTATTGTTGAACAATGTTTGGTTTTCAGATAAGGAATATTTTCATGTAAAGCTTGTTAATAAACAAATGAGTGTTTTTGGGCTTTTGAAAGTCCACACGTGCTTCATAAAAAGGTCGATCAAGCTCCAAGAATTACAGTTCGAGCAACTATCTCAAGTCCACGGGGTAATAAGAAGCACTCTTCTTTGAACAGACAATGACAGTGAACGTTATCTAAAGATGCTGTGTAATGATTTTGTTCCTCAGCTTCTTGCAAAAGACTTTTAATTAGAAAACGAGTGGTTTATCCCTAGGATGGAACCAGACCGCACACAGGTAATGTTGTTTTAGACTTTCTGCATGAAATCTTTAACGGAAATGTCATCTCAAACCGATTTCCTAATCGTTTTGTGTGTGGACAGAACTGGCCCCCTAACAATCCTGATTTAAATCCGTGTGATTATTTTCTTTGGCGATTTCTAAAGGAAAAGACTTCCCCTAAACATCTTCGTACAGAGGGAACTGCGAGTGCTGATCATTGAGGCGTGCAACGAGATAACCGAGGTTATGTGTCATCATTTTATTAATAACATAATAATTCGAGTTGAAGAAGTTGCCAGACGTGATGGTGATCATATTGAACATATTATAAGCAGAACATAATCTTCAAGTATATAATAAACACGTTGTATTTTACTTTTCTGTATTTGGATTCAAATAAATATTTTTTAACAAAACGAAATGTTGGATCTTTTCGTGCGCTACTCTGTATGTATGAGCATTTGTTAGAACATTACACCCCAATTTTTAATGGATTTTCAAAGAAGGGATCACTACTGCGTCTGGTCATGTTAGTATACATATGTATGTATAGAATTGTTTCGTCCGCTCTACCGGACGCAGATCTTAACCGATTTTGACAAAACTTGATGGGGTGATAAAAACCTACTGGGAAAAGACTTCTATTGATTTTAAATCAGTTCACAATAGAGTCAGAGCAAAAAAAAAAAATTGCTTTTGGATACATTTTTAACTTTTTTCGTTCTACTAGGCGTAATTTTTAGCCGACATTGATGAAACTTGGTAGGACAGTTTAAAACTGGAAATAGAGCCCTATTGATTGTCAAGCGAGTCGGAGTTAGAGGAAAAAAACGGGTTTTGGGTATGTTTTCAAGGAAATCCTCCCTTCTGATGCACTTAGTTTTCAGATGCCCTTCTGCGACAGAGTATTTCTTGTTCTTTGGGATCCCTTGGTCATGAAACGTTGAAAAACGCAAAATAACCTGACCGCATTTTTTGACCGATTACCATACTTAACTTCTTGCAGCATAGCCGTAGAAAATTTAAAATTAAATGCATAATATAAAATATAGCATAAAATGCTAGGAAATTAATATATGAAATCACAAAATAAATAACAATTCGAAAGACATTTATGAAAATAATTTCAGCAAATTGTATGTACACATTTTACGGGTAACAAAATATTTGGGGTTTATGAAGTTATTTTTACAACCGTCTTTCATCTTTCGGTTTTAGTATTACTTAAAAAATTATCTACAGAGTAATATTGTTTCTGTAAAAGAGAATCATTTAATTTTATTTTAAGTAAATTGTTAGGAAGATTTTCTTAACGAGTTAAAAATGCAAACGGAAGCACAGTGTTATGTAATGTAATATTATATTATTATAGAACATAACTTATAGGCATATACATATAAAAACTATGAGTAAAAAAAATAAAATTGCATGTGAAAAATAAAAATTACAAGTATGTTTGAAAAATTCCCTAGGCTTTCCTAATTAATCACAATTTAGAAAAATCGCATTATTTTTAAATCTGGGTTGCAAATTTATTGTAGAAAAACTGTCAGACCGATTTTGTTGAACTTTGGTGTTCTTTGAGAAAAAAATCTGAAGGTCATATATATAATAGTACTCGACAAAAAATTCCCAAAAAATCATGTTTTTTTATTTTTTATTTATAATTAATAATCCGAAATTTTAATTTTATAATTAATTAATTAATAGATGATTTATCACGTTTTTCAGATCGTTATGCTAATAACGCTTAAAGTTACAGAAGGATAAGTGGGTACGGTTACAGAGAGGTTTTTTATATAGGTAGTTTATAGAACCTTTTTGCGCATTTCATTCATAAAGAATTAGAGTTCGGTTAAAATGTATTCAATAAAAAGGTAATTTGTATTTTCATAAGTTTTAAAACAAATAGATTATTATCGATTTGTTGTGTCGTTGTTGTTAAGCTTCAAACATATCGGAAAAGATATAATGCAGTTATTATAAAATCTCAATTTCTTTTATTATTATTCGTACATAAGTTGCCACAACGTTCTGTTTATAATTTAAAATATTTATAAATATTATGCTAATAAATTTATTTTAAGTAATCTTTTTTTAAAGTGTTTTTCCAACTATTAGATGTTGACCTTGGCCTTGGTTTTAACCTTAAGCTACGCTGTCATATTTCACCTACAAATACTACAATAATTGCGATTACCATCGTTATAATTATCATAAAAATGTATATATATTTATAATTTATTTAATTTTTGTCGAATTATCTTACACGACTTTTCTACGTATTTATAATAAACATTAGCGTATTGTTATTTTCGATATATATAACTTTTTTTTTTATTATTTACGTACATTATAACCTTCAAAAGAAACATTTTTCAGTTTGTTTTATGGCACCTCCTTAGAATATATTATTAGTAAAATGATTCGTATTTATTATCTTCAACCATTTAAGTTTTTATTAAACATTAATTTATATTTAAATCATTAGGAGTATGAGATTAAAATAATTTATGCCAATCTCCGTGGCCGTGTTGGTAGCGTCTCGGCATTTAGTGCGGAGGTACCGCGCTCCTATCCCTTTGTCAGGCTCGCCATCTTTTCGTACACTACCGATATTCGCTGGCCTAATAACCATAGATTTTGATGCTCGTTCTTTCGTAAAATTAATATATTATATATATATTAATAGAAACTAGAATAATATAATAAAATATAATTGAATAATAAAATAATTCACCAGAATAAAATAAAATTCTAGGATATATCAGATATCAACGATGAACTATTTGCGGTAAAATACTTTGAATCATCACCTAGTAACCCATCCTGATACATAGTAATATACAGAAGTATCAGGATTCTCACAAATTCAGCTGTAAATTTCTTAAAACTGAATTACCTAAAATACTGAAATCTGAAAACGTTTTGAATGACAAACTTTACAACCACAACTTATTAATATGTAAACGATGGATACCAACGGGTAATTTTGTCATTCAAAATGTTAAAGGTTCAACATATCTATTTATTATTCTACGAACAAATTACTGATATATTACCATAAAATTTTTCAATTCTTCTTTTAAGTTTTACTTTTTAATGTCTGCTATAATTAAAAATAATTTACTGTTGTGATCCTTGAATGATCAAGTTAATTTCGTATAAAATAAAATGAAACCTTAATATTTATTTTTATAAAGCACCTTAATAAAATACTAAATATATCATTATTATTAAATATTTAATTTGCTTTTTTATATTCCTGTCTGAAGTATAATATCTCTTGAGACTCTCTAAAGAAGTAAGAACGACGTTTCAAGATATGAAAAAGGACTTTCAGATAATTGTTTGATGCCATAGATACGAATCATGTAGGCAATATGGCAATATTTAAAATATTAAAAGTGCTAACTTACCTCTATGGTTACATTTATGAGTGTGCAATCTTTATCAAAAGGTATAGTCACTTATAATAAAAACAATATGTATATATATATTCTAATACAATATATATATATATATATATATATATATAGAGAGAGAGAGAGAGAGAGAGAGAGAGAGCACTACGATACCAGGTAACAGAACTAATCTCGTGTAACACGATACAATACTTCGGGGGTTACGAAATTGAAAAACTGATATAAGATTCCATTATTTCAACATAAAACCTAATTTTCAAGTTAGCCTCTATCTCAAGTGAAATTTCACTTATAGTCCTGCTTGTTTTCACTTAAAATATTTACTTTTAAGTAACTTACTTTTGAAAAAAAAAAAATTTATTCATTTTGGATGCATTTTACAAAAAAAAAAAAAGAAGAAGAAAATATTATAGTACAAAAAATAAACCATTTTACTGATTATTTATTTATGATCTGTGTTAACAAAAATTTTAAGAGACAAATAGAATCTGAAACAATATCTTAGCTACTTACCTTTCGATTCGATCGGACGTTCCATTTTTGGCATAGTTATTTATGATTTACTACCTGAGAATATACGTAATATAATTAACATAATTAATATTTTTACATTAAATCTATAATATTATTATTCTGTATAAAATAAATTAAACGGTCGGTCAGTTCAGTGTTTTTTGCCGCCTCAACCTACTGAATCGTGAATACTGATAGTACGAAAATTAAAATCGTTTACTTATTTTTACGTTTACAGTTATGATGTGCAATGTTTAATACAAAACATAGCCAATTATTCTTTAATGATAATAATATCTGTCTCTATCACTGCAGACGACAAAATTATTTCCGAGTAACTCAGAAATATGTAACTTTCCGAGTAACTCAGATCTTGTACATCGGCTTGCAATTATTGCACTTTGTCACTTTTAATAAATTGCCAAACCGCTTAAAAAAATCTTCCCTCAAACTTATTTAAAATAAAATTTAAAGAATTTATTTTTCATAATCAATTTAGCTATGCCAATTAATTTTTATATAATAAATTAAAATATTAATAAAGACATCGGAAATTTTTTTGCATCCCGTTCAACGTTTACATAAAAAATATGCACTTAAATAATTGTCATTAACGCCTTCTGAATTGCGGATTTATATTTAATTTCTTCGTTTTATTTATTTCAATATTATTTGATATGTTTACATTTTAAGGAATTAATATTGACTTTAGTAAAACCTACTTTTTATTTTATAATTAACCGAGTATTTCGTGGTGCTGCTTTGATCAAGGTTTTACAATGAATTCCCTTCACTCCGGTTCCTTTTATTATTGGTGAAGTAGCATATATACACATTTTTGAAGTGACCAATATATTTCATGATTACATACCGATCAAAATAAAAAAAAATTGTTTATTTAATGTAATTTTTGCTGACTTCAAACAATCAACATTTACAGAAAATTGAAAAATATTATTTTCTAATTTTGTACATTCTTCTGAAATTTTTATTAAGATTTATTTGTCTTATATTTTGTTGTTAGTTTTAGTTTATAAGTAAAAAAAAAAACTTAAGGAGTTGATGAAATTAAAGACAAGGATTGTTAAGAAAACAAAGAAACAACGTGTACAGATTCCTACAACGAGTGAGTCAAGGTTGTCTGAAATGCGAGAATATATTTTTTCTGAAGTTTTCAAACTTGTAAAAATAGACATATCTTTTCCGAACAAAGCAAAACAACTATTTTTGCGCGTTATAACATTTCGGTTTGTTAGAAAAGACCTCGATGAACTTCAGTTTCCACTTTTAATAAATTACTAATGATCTGAAAGACCTTTCACCGATTTATTCTAAATTAAGTTAAAGATTTTCTTTTACAGCAATAATACTGCTCCTGTGGATGAATTTTTAATAACATTTTGTAATTCGACAAACCTGAATAATCTGTGTGTTTAAAGTTTTCTTAAATATGTACTCAATTATTTAGTAATTAATTTACTTCTTTAAAATTTTTATTTTATTTTGTACCGATTTTATTAATTTATTTTCCCATAATCGCATCGTAAAATTATTATTTTATGAGTCGATATGGAATGTAACCGCTTATACTGTCCCGTCTAGCGCTATAACAGAGCTATAGCTGAAGGAGGGAAAGTAATGTAATCAGTCCGATTTGGGAACATGTGGTTTTCACCGGATTTTGACATGTAAAAAACCCAAAAAAACTGGATGTAAATTTTCCAGATGTTTGTAAGTGTGCGTTCGGTATCTCAAAATTTATATCTCCAGAACTGCTGGACCGATTTTCACCTGACTTGGTCAGATTACTTCTGTTTACGGAGCACTGATACCATAAAATTTTCGACTTAAAAGGTTAACGGGGGGTGAGGCATGTACAGCTCAGTATCTTGGAATTTCGCCTAATTAAGGTTTTATTTTTCTTAGGCGCTTTTTTAACGATTAAAAACTACTATTATTTGGAAAAATAAAATGTTTTTTCAAAATCGCACCCCCACCCCCAAAAATGCTTTAAACTAGTAACCGAGTAGGTATAATGCGTCATTACTACCCCCTGTCACCACAAGGAGCGCAGATGTAGCAATAACGTACAGCTGTTATGGAAAAATATTATATTTAAATAAAATCATAAATATATTTATTTAAGTCGTGTATGTATGTGTGTGTAAGCCGTGCATCAGACAAAAGCCGCGTGACGGGAAATACCTACAACTGTGTTGTCTTTTTTATTTATAAATTTTTTAATTTTTTTTTTTAGCATTTTGATTCGTAACTTTATAAACCTAATGTTGTTTGCATTAAGGTTTTTCTTTTATTTTCATGGATCATTTCAGGTAACCTTTGGAGTAATATCTTACCGATACCGAAGAATTAGAATTGCGAAGCTATCATTCTCGAAGTGATTTAGTTAAATTTATAAATATTTTTTTATAATCTGAATGAAGTATTTATCAACTGATCAAAAATGTCTCATGTGCAAGTATAATATATCTTTAAAAAATAGATTTTCCTTCAAATAACATAAAATCACAGAGGTAAAGTTCAGATATTCTTAAGGAAAACTCTGATCTCCAGAATTGCGTGGTTTGTATATTTATAGATAGAATGATAAAGATTTGAACTATATATAATTTGTTCGAGTTGAGTCCCGATTAAAGACTATTAAGCGAAAACGACAAAGATACCGTATTACTAATAACCATTAAAATTCTGCTATTGTGGTTGGAAAAAAAAAATTAAGATGATAAAGGAAGGGACATAATTTAAGTTCAGATATCCCAAATTTAATATTTGAATTGTAAACAAATACCTAAGTATAAAAAAAATGACCTTTTTTTATGGTGATCCCAGATTTATAAGGTAATGCATTTAGTTTAGCCCAGAAAATTTGATTCATGCTAATATAAGCAAACGCATCAACAGCATCCTGAAAACTGGACATATTTATTTCTTAACGGTGATTAGAAATTTTAATATGATAGTATTATTACCGATAAACCCCCATTATTCAAAAAGGAAACAAAGGGCTTTAGAAAATCACATTGGAAATTACGTTTATTATAACGAAAAATGCGGAAGCGTTCCAGTATTATAAATCCTTCCAAGCTAAGCGTCCTGGACGCCCTTTCTCATGTACCAGTTTTTAAATATCTTCATACTTTTAATTTTTTCTTTCAAGTATTTTGTTTTATTTGATTATTTTTCTTCAGTTATGTTATATAGTTAAAAATTAATGAATGTTGAAAATGATTTCTTTGTTATTTTTGAAGCGGAAGTAACAAACGTCTATACAACATGACTTAAAGCATCCAATCAAAGGGTAGGGATCGATTGATGAGGGAGGAGTATCTGCATAAAATTTATAAAGGGTAAAGCTGAAATAGGAAAATTCAAGAGTTACTTTACAAAAGTCTGCGATAATATATCGAATTTTATGTTTTGATTCAAATTCTAGTTTTTTGGGTCGTGGTTTTATTAAAAAATCCCATTTTGATATCTTCAGGAGATAAGGGACTTGGTAGTTTTTTCGGATTTCCAACTAATTCATGAAAAATACACTCGAAAGTTGTCTGTCAATACACAAGTCATTAAAATAACTCTAGAAATAACGTGGGGGTTAATAATTTAGTATGAAATAAAATTTAACTGGAAAAGAAATAAATTTCAAAAGAAAAAAGTATAAGTAAGCGATTCATTAAGTAATTAAAAATAATAAAGTAATAAACATCCCGTCTTTATTACAATTGGATGATTTCATCGATACAAATATATTGACAGTCACTTGTTTTTATTTTTTAATTCATTTTACAATAATTATTAATAATGATATAATATTTTTATTTAAAAAAAATTATATGTATATATACTTAACTTGGGTTTAAATAATAAAAAAATGAATCTATAATTTGTTAACACCGTGTATAAATAAACAAACAGAAATAATAAATTACACAGTATTTTAATAATCTATCTTTTTAAAAAAGTCTACCCTATCACGCGTATATTATTTAATTATATAATCTTCATTTACTATTATTGTACTGACCTTCGCATTATCCAATAACAGGGAGAAGTGGTCAAGAGAGACTGCAAAAATAAACCTTGGAATTATTAGTTAAATTAAATGTTGGGACACGAACCCGGAACTTTTTTTAAAGAAAACTTTTCTAAAAGTAAAATTATATAGAATTTTTGATTCCGTATTTAAATTTTAATATTTATCGAAAGGTTAATTTTAATAATTTTTTTTTGCAGAATCATATCGAAAAATAATTTCATAACGATCTAAATTTAAATATTAAGCGATGTACCTCATAAGCTGAACTACCCTGCGTTCCTAACAGTAAAAGATCATAATGTATAATTCGAAAGGTAACCCTCAGTAAAAAATTTATAAACATAATGGTTTCAAAAATTTGTTTGTTATCTTTTCAATAAAGATTTCTGTGATTTCTGTCGAAAGGAAATCACAAAAATTATATCCACAAGATACGATAAAAAAGCTACGATTGAAATTTAAAAACATTGTGGATGAAAGTCGAATGAAATTCTGACTCGTTTAATTTTGATCGTTTGAATATTTTTTTACATACGATATGGCTTAAGTAAATGAATTTAAGATAAGTTTACTGAAAAATGAGCGGATTTAATTTTTGTCGTATTATTTTTTTTTTGGAAAGAGGATCCTGGGCTGATAAAAAGCAAAATCTGTTTTTTGTCAAAGGGGAAATGTTCTGTCAGTAAATATTAAATATTTTGAATTTGGATGAAGGAGACCCCTCCGTTCAAGTCTTCTCAAAAAATATAGCGCAAACAAACACCGTGAGAGGATGAAAAAAATATTGAAATAAATTTTTTTTCCATGAGTTAAGAAGCAATACTATTTACGTACGCCCCATGGGGTCATCATGGGGTGTGTCAGACTCGAACCCAAGACATTACTGTTTAAGGCTAGCAAACGCTAATCAGGTCCCGCAAGATGTTATTAAAGTGCGTATAGTAACTTTTTTTTTCTTCTTTTTTTTATAGTAACTTTTTTTTTTGCGTAGGGGGAGTAAAAAAGCTCTACCAGCCGTCGTGTGGGGCTCTCACCCACTAAAATACCTCCCCCCCCTTCCCCTCTCAGGAGCGGCCGGAATCGCTTCTCGGCATAACATCAGCCAGCCCTGGGTATCGTGGCAGCAGATTACCCCTGCCTGCTACCCTTCCCGTTTGGGCTC